>JAKUCV010006988.1:0-12408 GCA_028386065.3 Turnera subulata | reverse complement strand
TTACCACTCTTGATTCTGCTTCAATTTTATACGTTAGGTTCAAATAAACACAATCAAGCAACCAACCAGCAGCAATTAATTCAAGGAGTCAAAGAAACCTAAAGAAAGAAAGATAAGATATCAATTCTAGAGGCAAATTTCGACACCAAGAAAGAAAAGATTGATCACACACAAGAACAAGAATAAGTATGTGAAAGATTATCTGCACAATTGAGCAATTATGAAACAACAATCACCCAACTCAATAGAAAGCTCAAATCGAACTCAACAAAGAAATAATCCGGCAGAAATCTTCCCTGCAGAAATCTATCCCAAATAGCAAATAATCCAACTTCTCCTTGTTTTCAATCAATCAATCAACCAATAAAATTTCCTGCAAGAAACACTTGATAATCTTGCAATTCAAGGCCACAATTCCAACAAATCGATTTTCAACTTTTTTTTTGAACAGTACCGATGAACAGTAACGACGAACAGTGACGATGAACAGTGCTCGGCACTTTTTTTTTTAAAATAAATCGACAGCAGAATTGAAAAGGCCACGAACGAAATTAAAAACACAAACACAAAAGGATATGATTGATTGAAACCTTCGCTCCGCTACCAAAAGATGATACGGCAACAGCCCTGGAATCCACCAGTTCCACCTCCGTAACTATCTGTTCGTCCCGATCGTCAATCTCAATCAAACTCGCCGAGTAAGTCTCCTTCACCTTCTAATCTCTGCACCGGATTAGACAACAAAGAAGTACAAACACAGCAAAGGGGTTTTAGCAATTCTATTCTTTACCTCCTAGACTCAATTAAGGACTAGGCAACAAAGGGATTAGAATCACAAGGAATTGAACAAACGCCACAAGTAAGAAACTTGATAAGTAAATTCAAACCCTAATATAAAATCAAGAGAATCCATTCTCAATTACAATTGAATCCACAATCAAAGAAAACCTCAAAGGGCTATTTTATTATCTCAAATCAACATATGACGAAAACAATAGAAAAGACTCTTACTTATACTAAATTCCTAACCCTAAAGTCGGCATCTACCCAAATCCAAGTCAAATTGGAGTTTGACTTTGTCACCTATTCTAAACCCGAATTCAGCTAGGTTTTAAGTGAACCCAACATAAAATTGGACTCAAGTAAACCCAAACAACAAAAATACTAAAAGCCCATAATTAACTATAACCGAAATTAACTAACATAAGTAAACTAAATTTCGGCAATACTAAGTAAAAGCTGAAAAGATATGTCGACAAGGACCCTTAAGGGCTGGGTGTAGTCGACTGCCCCCATTTGCTCCTTTGAGTCGGCTAGGCTTCAATAGTAAGTAACCATGTAGGTCTCGGCCTCAACTCCTTCTCGGCTTTGTTCATTGCGTGATCATCAAGTTCCGTAGAGATCAATCCTTGAATGTGTCGTAGAAGCTGATTCCTAACTCTCCTTGAGTAAACCTTAGTAATCGGACCACGAGGCAAAGTGATGGCTCCATTACTTGCATCAAGTAGGTCCTTGGGTGATTGTTTGCTTATTGTTGTGCATTGTCTGCTCCACATGTTTTGATATAATACTCATGCATACATCTTCATATAGGTAGAGCGATGTGGATCCAGCTGAGGGTCACCAGCATGCTAATCAACCACGCTTGGCTGAGGACCAAGTGTCAGTTGACCAACCGCATCAGCATCAGGTAGAGTTGCAAGGAAACAATGCAGTACCAGGTATGCCATAACCGATGCCTATGCAGATGATGCAAATGATGACTCAGATCCTGCATAACCAGACTGTCAGGGCTAACGAACCTGTTGAGGATCCAGTTTTTGCCAAGCTGACCCAGCTTGGGGCCGAAGAATACTCAGGAGAGACTGATCCTTACGTGGCAGACGAGTGGTTATGGCAGATCGCTAGAGTCATGCTTAAGATCAGATACACGACAGATCAATGGGCGAACTATGCCGCATCCCTTCTTCGCAAGGAAGCTGTAACATGGTGGGATTCTACCACCAGGGATCTGCCAAAACCAGTGGTGATGCCATGGGAGGAGTTCGTAGATATGTTCAGGGACAAGTTCATTACCGCGGACTTTCAGGAGCGCATGCAGCGAGAATTCCTAGAACTGCGGCAGAACAACATGTCCGTGTCGGAGTATGAGAAGAAGTTTGACCGATTGTCCCTGTACGCTGAAGATCTGGTAGCAACCACAGAAGCCAGATGCCAACATTTTTGGAGGGGCCTACACCCTGTCATTTGAGCCATCATGGGGTGCAAGGAATATACTGGGTACCAAGCTATGGTCAGGGATGCTCAGAAATCCGAGGTTACATGGCATGACCAACAGGAGTACCGCCGGAAGAGAGCTATGTCACAGGTTCTTGTCACTCAGAATAAGAAGCCCTATGTACCTGCCGCTAGTGCTCCTGCAGCTGGACGAGGACAGTACCAGTTGACGACCTATGGACGTGGTTGGACTAACAACCGCGGAGTCTCAACTGGAGGAGGGAGTGGATCTGGAGTGAACACTACCTTTGGGAACAACCGCTCCAGACGTCCCTTGGCTTCTATCAGACGCTATGAGTGCAATGAGTTGGGACATTACCGGAGTGCCTGCCCGAAGCTTGTGGGAAACAGTAATCCTACACCGGCAACAACTGTCCAAGCCTCTATGGCTAGTGTAACAAGTGGGGGACGCGGACGTGGTCATGGGAACCCTTCCGCAAGGACCCAATCTTGTGCCAGTCAGAGTGTAGTTGTACCCAGAGCTTTTGTCATCACCGCAGAAGAGGACCCTGATGCTGCCCAAGTTATAGCAGATATCTTTACAGTACATGGTAGTGTTACTTTCACATTAATTGATCCTGGAGCTACACATTCTTTTATTGCTCAAACCTATGCTATGCAACATAACTGTGAAGATGTATCCTTAGAAAAACCGATGAGGGTTAGATAACCCGCAGGCATCATTGTGAGGCTAGATAGAGTTTGTAAGGATGTGCCGTTAGTTTTCGAGAACGAAACCTTTCCTGCTCGACTCATCGTCATGAACATGGGAGGATTTGATATAATTCTAGGCATGGATTGGTTGTCGAAGTATCAAGCTTTGGTGGATTGCCGAGCTAAGCAAGTGAGGTTGACATCCATCGAAGATCGGTCGATTGTTTTGTCCGGAGTGGGGAGAACTACAACCACATGAAGGATCTCTGCTACCCAGGGCTATGGAATAAAGCAACATGGTCCAGATGCTTTGCTGACCCACATTCCAGGCGGAGAGACACAAGACCCTACCCCAGAGGATGTACTAGTCGTAAGAGAGTTTGTTGATGTTTTCCCAGATGATCTACCAGGTTTGCCGCTCGATAGAGAGGTTGAGTACACCATCGAGCTTGTACCTGGAGTTACACCTATCACGATGGCACCATACAGGATGGCACCAACAGAGCTTCAGGAGCTGAAGAAGCAGCTAGACGAGCTATTGGAGAAAGGTTTCATCAGACCTAGTACCTCACCATGGGGTGCACCAGTCTTGTTCGTGAAGAAGAAGGATGGTAGTCTGCGTATGTGTGTAGACTATCGCCAGATCAACAAGGTGACAATCAAGAACAAGTACCCGTTACCGAGGATTGATGACCTTTTCGATCAGCTTCAAGGAGCAACGGTGTTTTCAAAGATTGATCTCCGATCAGGCTATCATCAGATCAAGATTTCAGAGAAGGAGATACCAAAAACAGCTTTTTGCACACGGTATGGTCATTTCGAGTTCACAGTGGTACCGTTTGGATTGACTAATGCACCAGCTGTATTCATGTGCTTGATGCACTTGGTGTTGAACGAGTTTTCGGATAAGTTTGTGGTGGTCTTCATCGACGATATCCTCATCTACTCCAAAAGCAAGGAAGAGCACGAAAAGCATTTGAGGATAGTGCTTCAAAGGTTACGGGAGAAGCAACTGTATGCCAAGTTCAGCAAGTGTGAATTTTGGTTTGGAGAAGTTTCCTTCCTTGGACATGTGGTAGGCGGGGATGGAATAAAGGTTGATCCTGCGAAAGTCAAAGCTGTTCTGGAGTGGGAGCCTCCTAAGACCGTGTCCGAAGTCAGGAGTTTTCTTGGACTTGCAGGATACTATCGAAGGTTTATTGAAGGATTCTCCTTATTAGCCAGTCCCATGAGTAAGCTACTAAGGAAAGAACAAGCTTTTGTTTGGAGTACAGAATGCCAACGGAGTTTTGAAGAGCTTAAGAGGAAGTTAACCACTGCACCAGTTCTGACAGTGCCCAAGCCAGGGGTGGAGTATGCTCTATTTTGTGATGCATCAGGTCTTGGTTTTGGGAGCCGTACTGATGCAAGAAGGACGAGTGATTACTTATACCTCCAAGCAATTAAGACCACATGAAAAGAACTACCCAACGCATAATCTTGAGATGACAGCTGTGATCATGGCTCTGAAGATTTGGAGACACTACCTGTTTGGAGAGAAGTGCTGAATCCTCACCGACCACAAGAGTCTGAAGTACATCATGACCCAAAAGGAGCTTAACCTGCGACAAAGACGCTGGGTTGAGTTGCTTAATGATTATGATTGTACCATCGAGTATCATCCAGGAAGAGCCAATGTGGTAGCTGATGCATTGAGCCGAAGACCACCAGAAGATGCTTCCACTAAGTACTCGATATCCTCACTTATTAAGTTAAGGAAAATGGGAGCTTGCTTGACAGCAGATGACACCGGAGCCTTACTAGCACATATGAGTGTCAAGTCGAACCTGAGAGGGTGGATAATAGAGCTACAAGATGAAGATTCCGACTTGCTCAAGCTGAAGGAAGGAGTAAGAAGAGGAAAAGAAGATAAGTTCCGCATAGCTGAGGATGGAGCTCTGATGATTGGGAAATGGGTATGTGTACCCAATGTCAGTAATTTGCGTAGTCAGATCCTAGAGGAAGGTCATATGACGCCATATGCGATGCATCCTGGAAGCACCAAGATGTATCAGAACCTGAAGAATCATTTCTGGTGGCCTCGCATGAAGAAGGATGTAGCGGAGTATGTCGCAAGATGCATTACTTGCCAGCAGGTGAAAGCCGAATATCAGGCTCCAGCAGGCAAGATGAGATCGTTGACAATACCGGAGTGGAAGTGGGAGATGATCACTATGGATTCTGTGATTGGTTTGCCGATGACTCGGAGGCAACATGATGCTATTTGGGTCATCGTTGACCGATTAACAAAATCGGCTCATTTTCTTCCTATCCGCCAGACTGATACCATGGATACATTGGCGGGTAAGTATGTTGCTGAGAATGTGAGACTACACGGGATTCCAAAGTCCATAGTCTCAGACAGAGATTCCAGATTCACATCACGATTCTGGAGAATTTTACAAGCTGCTTTGGGAACCAAGTTGAGCTTCAGCACTGCTTTTCATCCTCAAACAGATGGACAGTCTGAGAGGACCATACAAACACTGGAGGAAATGCTTAGAGCTTGTGCACTTAACTTCAGTGGGAGCTGGGATAAGTACCTACCTTTGGCAGAGTTTGCATATAACAACGGCTACCATTCCAGCATTGGTATGCCACCTTTTGAGGCTCTCTATGGAAGGAAGTGTAGAAGTCTGGTATGTTGGGATGAGGAAGGTATGAGATTGATCGTTGGACCGGAGTTAGTCCAACAGACAGTGGACAAGATCCAGACGATGAGACAGTGCATGAGAGCTGCTCAGGATCGGCAGAAGAGCTATGCCGACAAACACCGACGTGAGATGGAGTATAACGTTGGTGAAAAGGTTTTTCTCAAAGTTGCACCTTGGAAAGGAGTGATCAGATTTGGCAAGAGAGGAAAGCTGAGTCCAAGGTATATCGGGCCATATGAGATCGTTGAGAGGATTGAACCACTAGCTTACAGGTTGTCATTACCTGAAGAGCTTTCACGCATACATGATGTGTTCCACGTCTCCATGCTGAGGAGATACCGATCAGACCCTAGTCATATTGTGGTCCCAGTGGATGTTGAAGTGGCAGAAGAACTTACCTACACAGAAGCGCCAGAATAGATTCTTGCTCAAGAAGTTCGGCAGTTGCGGAACCGTACCATTCCTATGGTTAAAGTCAAGTGGAGTAAGCATTCTGCTAACGAGTCAACATGGGAAGTCGAGGAGCATATGCGGACCCAGTATCCGCATCTCTTCACCGGTTCGGAGTGAATTTCGGGGACGAAATTCTTTTAAAGGGGTAGACTGTAACAGCCCGGGTAAAAATTTACATTTTTACCGGGACTGTAAAAACGCTTTGTACAGTAATTTACCAAATAAAAATAATCTTGGGAAAATATCTTAAGATAAATTATGCATCGGATTCCGAAACCGAGCTTTTTTCTACGCTCGGGATTTTCTTACGGTTTTTACGGATCAGTATGGGGTTTCTCGGGACCGGACGGTACACTACACAAACTACACCGTATGCCATGCATAACATGTATACCATGCATGCCATGCACGACACACACCATTATTTTCCCTGCTCACGCGTGTGTCTCCTGCTCGCCCGTGAGGCTTTCCTTGTAATCTCGTGAAGCCGCCCGTGAAGTCGTTCCTGTTAGCTCGTGAGGAACACTCATGTCGTGACCTGCACCTTCCCGCCTATAAATTGTTGTGTGCAGGAACGACCCCGCGCCATCTCCAACACCGAGCCAAAACCACCCCATCACCTACACCTCTCACCGAGCCGCCACCAACACCACCATCCGCTCCTCCTCTGCTCTTCCACGAGCAACCACCACAACACCGCCACCCATCTCTTCTTCCTCTTCTTCTTTTCTTCTTCTCCTCCCCGTGAACCACCATCACCACCTGCAACCCGAGCCAACACAAGGCCAGCTCGTCACCACCACGCTCTTCTCCCTGCTCTTCTCCTTGCTCGCACGTCGACACTGCAGCCCACCATCACACCGCCTCCTCCCATACTTCGTCTCGTCGCGTTGGTGCCGCCGCCGACAACAACCACCCACCGCCCGACGTTGGCCTTCCCTCGTGCCTCCGTCCCCGTGTCGCACTTGTCACCTGCTCGCCAGCTCGCCGCCAGCTCGTGTCGTCGTCGCCTGCACCGCCCACGTCAACCTGCAGGTAAGCGTGAGGTTGAAGACGCGACCCGTTTCAGTGGTCGGGTCGCTGGACGGGTCAGGTTGACCCGACGGGTCCTCGGCCTGGTCCAAGCCTGGCACTGTTACGGGTCTGCACAGTGACGGACCGGACTGTGCACAGGCCCATCATTGTTCACGGTCCGACTGTTCACAGGCCCAGTACTGTGCATGGGCTGAACACTGTTCACCTGGCCTGTTACTGTTCACGGGCCGTACTGTTCACGACCCAACCCAAAAAAAAAAATAATAATAATAAATAAATAATAATAAAACGAAATTCTAGAAAAATAGAATTAGAAAATAAATTATGTTTTAAATAAATAATTAATTGACATATTATTTTTGGAGTTATAGTAATTAAATTTTTAGGAACATATTATATACAAGGAAACATTTTTTTAAAAAAATGGAGGATTATTAAGTATTTAATAACCGGATGTAGATACGGTGAAATGATACCGGCCTATGATATTAAATAGTGAATGATGAGGATAATAGGGTACGAACCGGGACGAATGACTTAGTAGAATTAGTATTACAGTACATCATATTATAAGCATTATTTGTGCATTTTATGTGAATATGTGTTATTTGCTGAATAGGAGCTGATAACGAGTACGAGCACATAGAACCGGAACCAATCGACGAATTTCCTGTGGAATTTATCGGCCAAGGTGAGGATAAGTAAATGTTAATATACTGCCCCTAATAATAAGTTGCTGCTGTGTGTGATATTGCTGGTATGATATTACTTGTGGTTGTGAATGATTGATATGTGATAGTTTAAGTTGAATATTACTGTTGCTATTGAAATAAATATTGTTGTTGTTGAGATAAGAGAGAGTTGGGTACTGGAGGTACCGGTTTATGTCAAGTTGTCAACTGCTGATGGTGGTTACGAGCGGAGAGGCCGAGAGCCTGCTCGGAACGACTTATGAGGAAATGATGATAGGCCATGTGTCTAGAAAGACTAATAATAAAATGGAATCACTTAGACGTTTAATATCACGGTTAAATATTGGAACAACCCAGAGGTGGTAGTCTTAAGTAGGGAGAGTTAGTGGTTGGTCATGCTCCAAGGAGAGTTAGTGGTTGGTCCTGCTCCCTGTTCATGTCAGATTGTGATTTTGTTTACGGGGAAGAACCCTGGGTCTAGCTAGATCGGCTACCATGGCGATGGCCAACATTTAACTAAGTGATTGGGGTCCTACCATAAAAATTAGAATAGTGAGTCTAGGATGAACCAAGAACTGTCAAGTCAATGTTTGATTCTTTCTGATGATTTACATTCCGGATATATATTTTCTTTTGGCCTTATTATTATTGGTTGCTTGTATATTTATATTTACTTATGGATTTTACCCGGTGAGCACTTCGGACTCACCCCTCGCCTACGTGACTCGGTCACGTAGAATGATTTGTGCGTAGTACAGGTACGTTCGGGGCAGCTGTGGCGCACCCTCTGCAAGGGCTGGATCCAACCTGCGATGCATCTCATTTATTATTATTTGCCATATGTGTGTTTAGGACTTCCGCTGCGTGTATTATTAGTGTGCTGTAATTATGTCCCGAGTATCGGAGACAAGTACTGTTTGTGTATGGTTTGACGTCTTGTTGTATTATAACTGCTTTGACTTCTGTATTTGCGTGTGGCCCACGTGTTTACTGTGGATAACGGTAAATACGGGTTAGGGCATTTCAGAGGCATATAGTAATATTATTTAAGGAAAGATTCCAATATTTTTTTAATTGTTCAAAAAATAAAAAAAATCATCCTTCCACACTACATAACACTAATTATATATTCCCTAATTAAATATAATCCTAAGCACAATCAGTAAGGTACAATGTTGCTTATTTATGTTCTCTAGCTAGTCCTATAATTTTGACTAAATTACAAAAACAAATAAATAGCCATCACTATATACACAAAATTCACAATGCATGCCTCATGAGGAATAATTTTGTACTCTCAGGGAACACATAAATCGCGGCGAATAGGCTAGAAAAGCAAGACATATTCGATAGCGATATCGGCGAGCTTCCAAATTTCCTTTTCAATCAACACATCATTAATTTTATCTAGAGACACTTGAAGGATAGATATGGGCAGGGCTTTTTTGTATTATAGTGTCAATTAGAAAACCCTCATGTATGTATGTATGCCTCCTTCCAAAGCAGGAAAACAGAAAAAGAACAAAGAACCACAGCCACTCTATGTGGTCCATTGATTGCATTGCATGCACCTCCCAATTTTTTTGCTTTTTAATCTATCTATCTATCTATCTATTGAGAAGTTACCAAAGAATTATTTCCTGTGAGCCCCCTTTGCTTAATTTCTTCTTAGCTCCCTCTTCAGGGTCTTTTTCCCTGGAAAATACAAAAAACAAATGGTGTAGTTCTTACCAACCCATTACGCACATGTTCAACATGAACTAGTGTTAGAAATTTTAACTACTTGACTAGTATCATTGGACAAATAGTTGACCAAAAAAAAAAATCATTGGACAAATATAAGTAATTAGGCCCTAGAAGTGAATGTGTTTTTGGATCATTATGCAGAATGTAAGAAAAAACCCCACTCATCTTTTGGGTTTTTTTTCCTCCACAAGGCCTAACAACAAAGCTCCAACTGTGGGGCTTTCTTCCCACATGGCCCGAAGGTACAAAACATCCCTGGGCCAACCCAAAACTTGAACAAATGGCAAAAATCTCAATTCCACCCATGTATTATACATATTGGGTTATTTGCTCCTTGAATTTCAATTTGGTTCGATTGAATGTCTATGTTTGTAAAAATTAGGTCAATTTGCCCCCTAAATTTCAATTTTATTCGATTGAATGTTTATATTTATAAAAATTGGGTCAATTTTCCTCCCGAGTTTGCAAAATTGGATCAATTTAGAGTCGGTACATGCAATTTTTTATCCGCCCATGTCACTCCATTCACTATGAGCAATCCTAACTTTTGTCGAGTTTGGACATGACACATCATCCATTAAATTCATGTTAATTAGATTTAATTTTGACTATAATTTGGGTCAAGGTAAATTGACCAAAATTCGCAAACATAAATATTCAATTGACCCAATAAAACTCAAAGGATAAATTGAACCAAGATGTATAGCACAACGATGAAATTGAGATTTATGCCGAAAGTGTTTAAGTTGGAAATTTTAAAAAATAAAAGTAATAATTTCAAGAAAAGAAATGCACGAATGTGACTCAAAATCTTTAGTTTTTATAAATTGAATCCGTTAACCGTTATAGCATATTGTCTACCAACCGTATGTCATATATTATTTTGCCACCAAGTTTTTCAACAAAGAATTTGTGTATATTATTAACCATTGTAGTCAAACCCGGCCCGGCCCAACTGGTTGAACCCGGATAACCATGACCCAGAAATATTTTTGGGTTTTTACCCGTCCGGGTTGTACCCTTAAAAAACCAGCCGGGTCATGACAGGTTCTCTAGATTTTCTGAGTTTATTGACCTATTTTCAGTTTTTTTTTGCTAAAAGTCAAAATATTCAAAATTTTATCTCGGTCATACCATGATCAGACCTTTTGTTGGACCTTTGTTAAAAAAATTATATCTTTTTACTTTTAATTTTAATACCGGCCAGACCCGGTTGAACCCCGGTTAACCTCTAAACCTGCGACCTAGCCACTGAAACGGGTCAATAGACGGGCCGGATTTTATAACCTTGTCATTAACTACTAATACTCACCACTACTCTTTTTTTGGTTTCCCATCTGGTATTCGGAGTTTTGCCCCGACCAATCCGATCGACTCGGATCGCGCACCTGAATATGGTGGGTGAGTCTCCCAATAAGAATTTTCTGCATATACGAGGACTCGAATCCAAGACCTCGCTTAACTGGAACCAATGACTTACCACTTGAACCAACCCCACCTTGGTCCACTACTCCTCTTTGATCAGGACATTCATCCCCTCACCGTTTTCTACAAACAAAAAGGTACCACCCCTAATTCCACTTGTCGCTGGCTAGCTGATTCATTTCTAGCCGCAGTTGCCTTTTTCAGGACACATGCCTCATCGTTGGAAGACTTTGGGGTAGGCATCTTTCTACTTGTCACTCACGGGTCAAATAACTTCGTGTCCTTTAAATGAATGATTTTCCTTTTGCCCGTGGATTAGATTATTTATGTTTGGAAAGTTATACTTTTTTGAAACAGATAAATCTTGCCAAAAGATGGAGACTACTAAATAATGGAGTGAGAAATGATGTGTCCTTGTTAAGGCCTAGCCTTTCTTAGCTAGTAGCTAGTGTTAAATCTTTTTAACTCTTGTGGGCAATGCAGATTATGCTAGTTGATAGCTTATGAATATCTTGGTGTCACTTTAAGGCCTTCAAGTCTGTTGTATAGTAATCATGTTTAAGGGCTTTACTACTAGATTTAAAACATATTTGAGGTATCTTGGGTATACTTAACACAATCAATTTTATGCTACATGTTTTCATGAAATTTCTTTATCATCTTTTATCTTTTAAAAAAACACCCTCTCACATGAAAGATATTAATTTGTTTTATAGTCTCACAAATCTACAAAACAAATAGTTGATGGCAAACGTGACTCCATCGATATTAATACATCTCACACTACATTGGGTACTATATATGTACATTATCTAGTTCATGTGAAGAAAGGTTACTTCCTCTTTAAGGGAAAAAAAAGAAAGGCACTTCTTCTTTCACTAGCGAGTCATCAGCCAACCCACCAACATTAATTCCACTGCCTATTTAAATGGAGACCAAACTCCACTCCCCTATCTATTGCTTTACAAAAACAACATAAAACAAAACCGCATAGCATAGTCCTTGTTCTTTTTCTCTAATCTAGACGACCCAACATATATACCCCAAACCCCAACAACACTACAGAGTGTTTCGTGTACATGTAACATCCATAGCAGCACTTATTACCTTACCTTGATCTTTATGATCCCCAAGCATTATATGTTACACAACAACTAGTGAATTAATTGCAATCATGAAGAACGTTTCAAGAAACAAGTTCTTGCTATGCTTCAGGCCAGTTGTTGATATGGACCAGCTGGTTCTTGAGTCCAAAGGTGGTGGTGTTGGTCGCAGCTTGAAGAAAATGGAAATGAAGCGTTCTTTGTCCACCCCTTGTCTTTCACATAATAGTTGCTCATCAACAAGTACTTCTCCACAGAATTTGTTGGGTCTTCATCGTGATCATTCTCCAAAAAGAACCTTCTCTCGTGTCATGAAAGCTGTCTTGTTCG
>JAKUCV010006987.1:25916-69686 GCA_028386065.3 Turnera subulata | reverse complement strand
GTTTTTGCTTTGAGTGACTCAATTGTAATCACACATCTTGAGGGAGGATTATTCCCTTGTAGTAAATTCATAGGAAGAGGGTCCTCTTTCTGTGGGAAAAGTCTTGAAGTGTTGAATCTTCAAGCAGGAGTTGTAAACGGTTTGTTAAGCACCCGGAAGCTTAACGGTGATAGTGGAATCTTCGAGAGAGTCTCTCGAAGGACTGGATTAGCCACACGGGTTGTGTGTGTGTGAACCAGTATAAATCGGTTTGCCTTTCTCTCCTTTTTAATTCCGCAATTATTATTGTTTAAAGCCTTAATTAGTTCTTAATCGCTAATTCACCCCCCCTCTTAGCTTGTTTGGGTCTACAAAAGAATCGCATGCTACATTATGCTCAAGTTTGGGTCAATCGGTAATTACAAGAAGATAAGTTGGACAAGTTTGGAGATGAATTTAAAGAGATTCCTAAGTTTGTGAGCATTTTGAAGGATTCAAGTCAAAAGTAGCCGTTTTTCACCGTTCAACCGGAAAATTACTGTTCACACCGGAAATTATTATTCACTGCCGGAAATTACTATTCACTGCCGGCGTTTACTATTCATTTTTAGGTTGGAAAATTCACTTTAGAGCTAAAGATTCCCACTAGTGTGGTTGGTGTTAGTGCGGTTGGTGTGCATTAAAGAAAACAAAAGATGTTTAGTGCTTGTGTTTTCAATTCAATCCTTTGGTTTTTGGCTTCTGTAAAAGCCAACCATGTATCAAGTTTGAAATCAGATTATACATGAGAATATACATAAAATTTGAGTGATTTTTTAAGGAAGCTAAATGCTCTCCTTTGGTGTGCTTCTTGATTGAGGGATTCAATCAAAAAAACAAGAGAGGGATTCTCTTAGCTTTACTTTTTAGGATTGATTTCTCTTATCAAGTGGTTTACTTGTGGTGATTAATCAATTTCTTGTATTCCTCAATGTTTGTTGCCTAATCCTTTGAGTTTAGGAGGTGAAGAATAGGGATACTAAACCCTAGTTTGATTGGAGATTGGAGGTCTTGGGATCGATTAGTTGCAGAGGTGATCCTAGTGGAATTCTAGGGTTGTTGCTGCATCATTTGGTAGCGGAGCTCACAGGTTCAATCAATCATATCTTGCATTGATTACTTTTCCTGTTCTTGTATTTTGTGTGTTTTTTTATTCAAAAATTAAAAAAGGGGGAAAAAATAGTCAAATTACTGTTCACACCATACTGTTCATAGGTACTATTCACCCGTACTGTTCATAGTTGCTGTTCATCGGTACTGTTCACGAAAAAGAGAAAAAAAGAAAGAAGCCTTGCCAATTTGTGTTTGCTGGATTGGAATTGAAATTGTGGACTTGGGTGTGGAATTGCAAGTGTTAAATCTCCTTGCAGTTGTTGTTGAATTGATTGAAAAGATTGGCTGAAATTGTAGAAATTTATTCTTGTTGTCGACAATTTGGGCAGAAGGCATCTATCCGAATTGTGCCTGGTTTTGATCTCGGGTTGCAGGTTTTGTGTAGGAGGAATCTACCCGAATTTGTGTTTTGTGGTCTCAGGTTGCAGGATTTGTGTAGGAACCTGCTAAACAAATTTTTCTGTCTTTGTTTTCTTTCTTTCCTTTTGTTTGCTTTTTGTGCCTTTTCTTGTGTTGGGTGATTATTGTGTCATAGTTACTCAACTTACCGTTATTCCATCACATACATTACCTTGTCCTTGTGTGTGATCTTTCTTCTTGTTTGTTGGAGTTATTATTTGTTCTAGAATTGTTTTTCCTTTCGTTCCTTCTTTAGGCTTTCATTGTTTCCGTTAATTAATTGTTGCAAATTGGTTACTTGATTTTGAGATATCTAATCCTAACTTGTAAAGTTGGAACAGAATCAAGAGAGGAAAGAGGCTGAGAGTTACATCATTTGCCAAGAGTGAACAAACACGAGTGTAAACACGTGAGGTATTGTTATACTAACAAGTATTCGCAGATTGATATCATGGAATATTTTAGATGTGGTAGAGGAGGTTACAGAATGGAAGCCAAGAAATCAACTCATGTGCACTATAGCTATGATGAAGATGAGTTTGATGGAGTATGGGGACATGACAGATTTGGAGAAAGAGGAGGACGTGATAAAAGAACATATAGAAATCCAAGCTTTGATAGGAGGGAAGGTGGAGCAAATCGTGTTGATAGGGATGTTGGACGCATCCAATTGAAAATTCCGCCTTTCTTTGGCAAGCTAGATCCTGAAGCATACTTGGAATGGGAGAAGAGAGTGGAGAAGTTCTTTGACTATCATAACTACTCCGAAGAAAGTAAGCTAAAACTAGTTGTTGCAGAATTTAGTGGTTATGCACGTGTTTGGTGGCATCAATTTGTTTTAGAGAGAAAAATGTATGGAGAAGAGCCTATTAGTACATGGGCTGAATTGAAGAGGATTATGAAGAAGAGATATGTGCCTAGTCATTATTTAAAGGAGCAACAGCAAAAATTTCTGACAAGGAGACAAGAGCCGATTTTAGTTCATTGTGATGACTATATGGACGACTTTTACGATAAAGAAGAAGAAGTATGGCATCGTCACCAATCTAGGAAAAGGGGAGGATGCAATGCATAAGACAGAAACTACCATAAGGAATATGCAAGAGAGGAGTATCAAATTGCTAGAGTTGAACACCCTAAAGAATACATTGAAGAGAAACGCCATAAAGAATGGCTTGAAGACAATAAAAGTTCCAGTGAGAGTCTAAAAGGCATGAGAGAAGCTGGTGAAAAACTTTTAAAGATATTAGAAGCTTTGGCGAAGCAAGAGGTAGAGAGGAAGGCTGAATGCCTTGCAAAAGATGAACTAGAGAAGAAGGCTGAGAGCTTTGCAAAAAGTGAAAAAGAGAGAGAGGCAGAGAGCCTTGTGAAAGGTGAGGAAGAGAGAAAAGCTGAGAGCCTTGCAAAAGGAGAGGATGAGAGAAAGGATGAGAGTCTTGTAAAAGGAGAGAAGAGCTCAAAAGAAAAATTTGAGGAGAAAGAAAAGAAAGAGAATGACGAGAGTGAGAAAGAAGTCTCAAAAGGAATTGTGTTAAAGGACTCAAATGAGAGAGAAGTGAAGGTTTTGTTTGTACCTTTGTACAAGGAAGCTTGGTTTGAAGCTAACCTTAACCCTTGTCTTTCTAGATATGATGTGTTTCTTTTGCAGGTTTCTAGGGATGCTTGTCCTAAAAGATTGCCGGCCCAAGGGGAAGATGGAATTATACATGGGGCGCCGATTACATTCACAAATGAGCATCAAGTTTTAAGTTCCTATTCTATGACTTTAATGCCTAAATTGGACAATATGATGAGTGATTTATATTGTTGTTCTATTGATTATCATCCATGTAAGTTACTTGTTATGCCTATTTTTGTGGAACGAACTAATGCTTGTTGCAAGTTGATAGATCCAGGAGGAGAATTGACACTGTTTAAGGGAGTTGAGCTTCAACTCGATCACAAGCTTGAAATGCATAGTCTATTGGCAAAGATGAATGGGAAGTGGCAAATGAGTGTGGATTGCCGAGATGAACAATCACAAGTAAAGTATCGATTTCTTTTGTCCAATGAATGCATGACTATGTTGGTTCAATTTCATAGTGTTTATATGCATGTGTGTTTAATTAACTTGCTTGATGAATGCATATGTGCATTAATTAGGTTTGGTAATGCAGAATTTTTGATTGCATGTCATGAGTTGTTTCTTATAGTTTGCATTCAGTTTCGTATTATATGTTTTAAAACTTGCAAACTAATTCGTGTTAAGTGTCTTATTGCATGCTTGATTTCTGGCAATAATATGCATGTGGTTCTTGCAACATCTATTGATTTCACCATATGTGATGCACATGTTCCAATCGCATTTTTTTATGCATGTGTTCCGTTTGCATTACATGAAGTTGGACGATTACATATTGATTTCATGAATCTAAGGGATATTACACATGTTATTTACAAGATCCATAGACTTATGAATTTTATGGCAGGTCATTCATTTGATGATGTTTTACATGTGATCTGTTTGCAAAACGTGAAGTTGGTTATTAGATATGTTATCCTCACATTGCATGGATTATTCGCAATTAGTTACTGCATATTGTTGCATGAGACTTCGAGTTGTTACTTGTTATTGGATGTAGTACGTGTTGATGCATGTGTTTATTTCATATTGAGTGTTGCATATGCTATGTTCATCTTACGTTTTGATGTTTTGCATGCTGAGCGTGTCGAGATCTTAAAGGATGTCATATATGATGAAGTTTCGTTCTATTTCACATTGTTGTCGCACGGTAATCCTAGGATATTCATGTTTGATAGAGGCCCTAAGTTCTTGGATTATTGTTTGTATGTGGCACAGAGAAAATTGGTGAATAAATTGCTAATTCTTGCTTGTTTTCAAGCTAGTAGTGGTTTACCACTTGTTTTCTGGTTAATTGTCTTACTCTTATTTTCTAAGAGGAATGCACGAGTTGATTCCGGGAGCAGCAAAATGCCATTCGATCCAGGAGTATGGGATTGGTTACTCAGTGACTTTGAAAGGGTCAATGACAGTGCCTACACGGTGGATTCGATAGGTAAGTATGGAGTTAGTATGGCCATCATCGTCCCTAATGTAACCCCTTTTGATTTTCTAGGTTTTGATTCGAGGATGAATCTTTTTGAGGAAGGAGGGAATGATACGAGCAAACCAACACCAAGTGGAACTCAAGAAGGTGATGACGCCATTAGCTTTCCTCAAGGACCAGTCACAAGGGCTCGATTGAAGATGATAAAGAATCGCATGCTACATTATGCTCAAGTTTGGGTCAATCGGTAATTACAAGAAGATAAGTTGGACAAGTTTGGAGATGAATTTAAAGAGGTTCCTAAGTTTGTGAGCATTTTGAAGGATTCAAGTCAAAAGTAGCCGTTTTTCACCGTTCAACCGGAAAGTTACTGTTCACACCAGAAATTACTATTCACTGCCGGAAAGTACTATTCACTGCCGGCATTTACTATTCATTTTCAGGTTGGAAAATTCACTTTAGAGCTAAAAATTCCCACTAGTGTGGTTGGTGTGATTGGTGTTAGTGTGGTTGGTGTGCATTAAAGAAAACAAAAGATGTTTAGTGCTTGTTTAGTACTTGTATTTTCAATTCAATCCTTTGGTTTTTGGCTTCTATAAAAGCCAACCATGTATCAAGTTTGAAATCAGATTATACATGAGAATATACATAAAATTTGAGTGATTTTTTAAGGAAGCTAAATGCTCTCCTTTGGTGTGCTTCTTGATTGAGGGATTCAATCAAAAAAACAAGAGAGGGATTCTCTTGGCTTTACGCTTTAGGATTGATTTCTCTTATCAAGTGGTTTACTTGTGGTGATTAATCAATTCCTTGTATTCCTCAATGTTTGTTGCCTAATTCTTTGAGTTTAGGAGGTGAAGAATAGGGATACTAAACCCTAGTTTGATTGGAGATTGGAGGTCTTGGGATCGATTAGTTGCAGAGGTGATCCTAGTGGAATTCTAGGGTTGTTGCTGCATCAAGATAGCATTCGCCATCGAGGTCCTGCCTTGCCAGAAAATGCCCGAGCTCTCGCAGCACTGTAATTAAAGCACTGTTCACGCCAAAAACAGTAACTTCCGTCTACTGCTCACAATCACCAAGGTTACAGCACTGAACCAGCACTACTAACTATAGATCCACACATCCGGACCTCAACCCACCACAACACCCGTGGTCTATTGTTGCCAACAACCAATCCTACGACAATAACAATCATAACACTACCCCAACTGATACCCACAACCAAAACTTGCAATCCACCGTAGACACAACAAGACCATCAACAACAACACTGTCATCATCACTAACGACATCAACAACACCATTGTCCAGGGTGACAGCGAGACATTAGCAAACCCGTTACTTGTTCCTGCAACTTCTCACAAACACCATCAACACAACAAAGTTAAACACAACCCACCACTGTCAATAATCACTTCTCAAACACAACTCGGCCAGAGGCCCACCGCCTCCAGCAACACTCTCGCATGAACACCACTGCCACTATTGGAAGTTATCCAGCCCAAGACGTCCTCTGCAATTATACCCCCATCAATCAATATTATCCACCACCGAAACTACCAACAGATCACCACAAACATCACTACAAAGTTATCGCAGACCCACAACCTAATACTCCTAATCCAAATACCCACCTACTTCATATCAACTCTAAATCACCATCAACAATAATCTAATCCCAACCCCCATGGCAGTCAATAGGAGCTGCGGCCATAGCTGTGGTTCGCGACTCAGGAACAACCGCGATGTCGTGGTACAGGGCGACACCAGTACGGAGGCAGAGGAGAAGAGGGTGGCCAGTTCATGGAAGAATGAGGGACAGAAGAAGAGTACCAAGGGAAGATCAAAAAAGGGGATGGAGAAGATTGGCTTTGGTTATTTGTAGTGGAGTAGAACAGAGGAGAATTGAGGGAGGTTGTAAGGAGGAATCACAAGGGAAGATTGAAGGAGATGATTAAGATAAATAATTGAGGAAGATGATTTAGAGAAGAAAAGATGGGAAAACAGAGAGGTAATTGAAAGAGAGGAAAGGGTTCGGCGGAAAAGAGAAGAAGAAGCCAGAGGAGGAAAAAGATTGAAAAGAAAGAAGAGAGAGAAGTGGGGAGACATGAAGTGACGGTGAAGAAAATAAAAAGAGAAGTGATATAAATGAGAAATAATTGAGGGAGTGAGTTAGTGGGGAAAATAATTGAGGAGAAGCAAAGACATTAAATAATTGGGCCTGCCTTTACCAGAATCAAACCACGTTGCACCCGTCATAATTTTTTTAAAGAACAAAACATAATAATTTTTTTTCCGAAACTCTTTATAAACCAATTAATATCAACATAAATTCCAAAGGTCATTTTGAAATATATAACAAGTATAGAAAGTAGATTTTCCTTGAAGAACATATTTAATACATCAAAAAAAAAGAGTAAGTAAATGTATTACCGACAATTATCAAAATTTTCTTAAAAGTAGTAAGAACAAAATGATCGTCATTAAAATAATAATAATAATTATGTGGTGTGTTGGACAAGTTTTGAAATTGAAAACTGAAGTTCGGTCCGTAGGAAGATTTGCCAAGGATCAAACAAAGTGGTAAAAATTTCGAGTTACCACCATAAAGGTTAGAATCACATGGTAAATTAAAAAAAAATTACCCGGGTCGTTACAAGTAGAGATCTAATATATTATCTTACCAACTCTTGTATTTGAATTACAAAAGTTGCAACGATTGAACAACCAAACTCAAAATAGACAATATTTACGAAAAGGCATAATACCCAATCTTATACACCAATTTGTATATTGTGGTCAATTTCATACATGAATTTGTAATTGGATCAATTTAATGTATGAGATTTCACAATTGGGTCAATTTAATACGTCACTTTCTAAGATTGGGTCAATTTAGTCGCAAGGGTAACAATTGAAGGGAATAACTATTTTCTAAGTCCAAAACATTTTTTATTTTTTTACAACTAAGTCCTGTATTTTTAAAAAGACCTATTACTTTATTAGTTACAATAAACAAGTCCAAAACATAATTTTTCGTAGTCCTTTTATTAAATCTAACTTCTTTAAGGGAAAAAGTTACATGTTAGTCCCTCAAACATTGAATTTAAAGCAAAAAAAAAAACTTCCTAAGCAAAAAATTAAAAATAAAAATACATTAATTTTTATTTTTAAGAGAGAAATAATAAATCTAAAAATATAAGATATCCTAAATCCTAAATCAGAAAAATTTTAAATTTTTTAAAAATATACATCCTAAAATTTTTAAATCCTAAACCTTGAAATGCTAAATTTTAAACCTTAAAACTCTAAACCCTAACCCTAAAATCTCATATCCTAAATCCTAAAACCTAATATCCTAAACCCTAAAGTCTAAAAACCCTAAACCTTAAATCCTAAAAACTTAAAAATCTAAACTATAAAAACTTAACTACTATAACCTTAAATTTTTAAATTCTAAGAATTAGTTTTAGGATTTTAGGATTTAGAGACTTAAGGTTTGTGTTTTAGATTTTTTGATTTAAGGTTTAATATTTTAGGGTTCAGGTTTTAGGATTTAAGAATTTAGGGTTAAGGTTTTAAGTTTTTACGGTTTAAGGTTTACGGTTTACAGCTTTTAGAGTTTAGAATTTAGGAATTTAGGGTTTAAGATTTTAGGTTTTTAGGGTTTATGATTTAAAATTTTAAGATTTAAAATTTATTGTTTTAGTGTTTAGGAGTTTAAGATTTTATGATTTATGGTTTAGAGATTTTTATGATTTTAGATTTATGATTTTTTATGTTTTTAGGTTTAGTATTTCTTTTATAAAAATAAAAGTTTACGGTATTTATATTTCTATTTTTCATTTAGAGAGATTTTTTTGCTTTGAATTTAAAGTTTGAGGGGCTAAAATATAACCAATTCCATTAAAATATTTAGGTTTCTTTCTTAAAAATAAAAAATAATATATTTTTATTTTTATTTTTTGTTTATTTTTTGTTTATGAATTTTTTTCTTTAAATTTAATGTTTGAGGGACTAACACGTGACTTTTTCCATTAAAAAGTTAGATTTAACAGAAAGACTTGACAGAAATTAAGTTTACAACTTATTTGCTGTAACTAATAAAGGAATAGGACTCAGATGTAGATTTTTAAAGGTATAGGACTTAGTTGCAAAAAATAAAAAGATTTTAGGCTTAAAAAATAGTTATCCCCTTCCATTTTGACTCCTACAATTAAATTGACCCAATTTTGAAAACTGATGTATTCAAGTAACTCAATTATGAAAACTCATGTATTAAATCGACCCAATTACAAATTCATGTATAAAATTGACTAAAATATACAAATTGATGTATAAAACTGGGTATTATGCCTTTACAAAATTAATAATTGAATAGACTTATTTTAAATTTTAGTTGAACTGTAATTCAATTCAAAATGCTTTTTTGTGATAAAAATTTGTATGCTTTTATAATTTTCTTCTTACCGAATTTATTGTATCGATTAATTAGAATAGAATCATTTGGCACGAGATGAGAGAATGCATCAACAACAACAAGTTTGAATTGTGAACTTTTTTTTTTTAATCTCCAAAGAAAACTCTAAAAAAAGAAGAAGAATGAACGATTTAGTGTAGTCATGCCTTTGATTATGTTTTAAATGGATAGAGAAATATTTGTTTAGACAATTTAAAACAAACATTAACAAAACCCAAGATAGGAAGGAATAGTTTTTTAATTTCAAATAGTTTGAGGGGTATAAAATAAATATTATTTACATTTTTAAAAGACTTTTATATTTTTTAATATGAAAAGATACTAATCATTTGTTTCAATGAGATTTTGCCACACACGGGTTTGTACGCTTACACCCAAAATATGGGGTTGTACCGAATGAATCACCTTTAATTTATTCTACTTGATAATATTGATTCTAATTTAGATTGAGTTACTCTTTCTTGATTTAGCTCAAACTCTGGTGTTTGTTATGTTGTTTGCTTGTCTGTTGTAATGCTTTTTTTTGACATGTTAGAGCTGAAATTTTTAAACTGTAGTCTTCTTTCATGTGTCAAAAATATCTGTGGCATTAGTAGTGTGGGAAGGATCACCATAGTTTTGTGGTAATTAATGGTAAATTAAATAGTACAAAGTGTTTTTCTTTTTTGTATTGTAATAATTAATGGAAACACAACCAAATTGCAGCAGGAGCTTTTAGTGACCAAGTTTTCCGGACAAAGTGACAGGGCGCAGCAGTAGCAAGCCGAGAGAGGACCAAGAAATGGAGACAACAACCGCCGCCGCCAGCAGCAGCAGCAGCTCATTGACAATACTCTACAACGCCACCATCGTGACCATGGACCCCGACAACCGGGTCTTCAAGAACGGTGCCATAGTCATCCAACAGGACAAGATCATATCCATTGGCCAATCTCCCAATATCCTCGCCCAATTCTCCGGCGAATCCCTCGACCTCCAGGGCCAAATCCTGCTCCCAGGCCTCGTCAACACCCACGTCCACTCCTCCCAGCAGCTCGGCAGAGGCATCGCCGACGACGTTGACTTGCTCACTTGGTTGCACCACCGCATTTGGCCTTACGAATCCAACATGACCCACCAAGATTCCTACCTCTCCACCCTCCTCTGCGGCATCGAACTCATCCACTCCGGTGTAAGTAATCACAGTCTTGTACTTTCTGTTTCTTTTTTTATTTTTTTTTTTGGGTGTTTCCAAAGAACGGGTCTTTTTTGTTGTTTAGGTGACTTGCTTTGCAGAAGCGGGAGGGCAGCACGTGCCTGGGATGGCTCGGGCAGTTGAGCAACTGGGTCTACGCGCGTGTTTGACTGAGTCAATCATGGATTCTGGGGAGGGGTTACCTCCCTCTTGGGCTGTTCGGACAACAGATGATTGTATGAAGGTGAATTGGTTTTATAATAATGCTTGATTGATATGGTGGTTAATTGTTTTTGGATGATGTATAATGCTGTCATGTCAGTGATGTTTGGTCTCTGTTTTGTACTTTCAAGGGTGCAGTCCCAGAAGGAGCTTTATGATAAGTACAATAATACTGCAGATGGGAGGATTAGGGTGTGGCTTGGGATTAGGCAGATCATGAATTCAACCGATCGCTTGCTGCTCGAAACCAGAGACCTAGCTACAGAACTCAATACTGGAATTCATATGGTAATGATTGGGATGTTTGTCTCTCTCTCTCTCTCTCTTTTTGGTTGCATACTAGACAGTTCTGTGGGCAGAACATTGCTACTGTGTTGTGACCTTTCTCCAGTATTACTGGGTATGGAATGTGAGGAACTTTTGGTTGCTAAGCATTCTGCTACAGGTTTAGAATTGAAATTCTATTCATGTTCCAGCCACATCAGAATTTCCAGAGAGCTACGTAGGCTGGAACATTTGTAGGAGTTAAAATCTCAACCTGCAGCAGATCTTTTAGATATAGAATTAACAAGCAAGCATGGTGTTTGTCTTAGCAGAAGCTTTTTTTTTTTTTTTTCCTTTTCTGTTCTCCTTATAATTGGAAGGGATGGAAATGATTTTACCCTGAGATGGCTTATGTAGTTCAAAAGTTATTTCTGAAGGTCTGCAAAATTCCCAGTTTTAGACCCCAACTTTGATCCCAATCAAAGAACCTTTGTGTGCTAAATCGAGCTAATTTTCCAACATTTAGCATGTTGCAGAAATATCCTATGAGAATCAAGTTGTAAAGGATACTCGTGAAGTTGAGCATGGGACTGTGACATACTTGGAGAAGGTAGACTTCCTGAAAAAGAACTTACTGGCTGCTCATACCGTTTGGGTCAACAAAACTGAGGTAAATCACCAAAACTAAGTTTTGTTTACCAAAATTACTACATAATCAAACTAGCCCATGTGTTTGATTGCTGTGGCATTATGTAGTGCCCCTTCGAGTCGATGCGACTAAGGCAATAAGGATAATCTTTCTACTTGAATTTTAACCAACAACGAAAAGGTTGGTCAGGTTCTCAGCCATGTACTGTTTTCTCTTTTTTAATCTCGTAAACTCTATCCTTTCCAAGGTACCTTTCGGTCACTGGAAAATTTGCACTCTGAATTGAAATTGGCACAATATGGGATTGAAAACAGTTTCTTGTCAAGCGTGGTTTTGTTTGTCACCTGAAAGTGTTGAAATACAAATGGGTAGGAATGCGCACTGTGCTTACCTAACATCCCCCTTTTGCGTGTTACTCTAAGCCAGTGACAGTCTTATGTTTTAGGCTCTCTTTGCCACCAATTAGATGCATTGATGGTTACATAGTCACAGGTGTCTCCATATCAATATCCAGTTGGCACTATCATAACACGTATCTGTACTTTTCAGATTGAATTTCTGTCAAGAGCTGGAGTAAAAGTATCTCACTGTCCTGCTTCTGCGATGCGGATGCTTGGGTTTGCTCCCATTAGGGAGATGCATAATTCTGGAATTTGTGTATCCTTGGGAACAGATGGGGCACCATCAAATAACAGGATGAGCATGGGTTAGTTCAGATCCACTCACTTCTCTGCAATCGATAGTTTCAAATATGCATATTGTTCTTCCACATTCCCCCACTAAATCCTGCAGGTAGTTCAAAAAGTAGGTAATGGAAACATGCCTCTCATGTGCAATGTGAGAATGGAAATCTTTTCGACAAAACGTAGTTTCAGAGATGAAAACAAATTTGGCAGAGCATATATGTATGACAGGAAAGACACGGCATGGAATTTTTCCAACCTTTTCTGATGCCTAAATAATACTGAAATATTTAACAATAAAAGTTCACAAATAGTGACATGAATATGGTGCATGAATTGTGAGCCTTTGCCTTCTCACGGGCAAGCTAGCTAGTATGGTTTAGTCAAAATTTCTGTAACCATGTGCTTGGTAGATGTGAGAGCTTGCTTATATTGTTGCACCTTGTCAGCTATTTAGTAGTCTCCATTGTCAGATTAGGTTGGATTAAATATTCTGCGTTTTTCCAGCAGCAGTTCTTTCTTCATTTGTAACTTTGGTAAAGTGGAGAATGCTACTTGGATATTGATATCTGGACATTTAATTCGATCTAACATTTTTGCAGTGGATGAGATGTATCTAGCTTCCTTGATTAACAAAGGGCGGGAAGTTTTTGCAAAGGGAACAACTGACCCTACTGCTCTGCCTGCTGAAACAGTTCTCAAAATGGCAACCATAAACGGTGCGAAAACAGTACTTTGGGATGATGAAATAGGATCCCTAGAGGTTGGGAAGAAGGTTAGAACTTTTGTCACTCGATTTCTTTTCAGGAGAAGGTGCAAATACTTTTGTGTAGTTCGAATTTTTGGTTGTATCTTCTGTTCAGTGGCACCAGTTTGATTTATCATGCTTGCATAGATGCCTGGAGCTGTCTAATCTTTGTTTTCATGATTTGGTAGGCTGACTTGATTGTCGTCGATCCCCACTCATGGTCTATGATTCCAGTTCATGACTGGTAGGAAACTATGCAAATTCATGTGCTATATGAATCCTCATTCATCATATTCTTCTTGTTTTCTATGTTCCGTCAACTCAAATGAATTAAATTTCTCATGATTCTAGCGGGGTATATTTTACTGCCAATCCTATATGGAAGCACACATCTGGCTTGTGATATAGTAATTTGCAATTCTATCTGGATTATTTATGTTGCTGAATAGTTAGTTTTAAAATAATCTGGAATCTTGTAGGATATCCTTTGTGTTTCCGGTGGTAGGTGTTCATATATATGCATAATCCAGAAAAGTCTTCTCATCTGATGGATTCATTGCTGTACCATCCTGCAGCATTTCATGCCTTGTGTATTGCATGCGGACTGAGAATGTTGTCTCTGTAATGTGCAATGGCAAGTGGATTATGAAGGACAAGAAGATTTTAAATGTGGACGAGGTAATTTATGATAGTACATTCTCCTGTTCAAGTCAGTTTAACATTAGGGTCAGTTTAGTTTCTTCTTAATTTGTCCATTCTCCATCATCAAAAACATTTTATGTAAGACTGGTATTGTGCTCGGGCTGAGACAGTATAGCATGGTAATTCTGAAACTTTGACAGACGCACTCTCAAATCAATAATATTCATAATCGTAAAAGAAGATTTCCCAACTAACCAACCTTATGCACCTCGGCAACTAGACTTTTTCTGGAGTCTATTGTATTACATTCCCTGCTCGTTCAGTCAGGGGACCTTTTTTGCTGGACTTAAACCTGCACTTTATTGCGGTACAGGCAGAAGTTATTTCATTGGCAAAGCAAGCTTCAAACCAACTTTTGAAGAGGGCTGGTATCTGTATTCCTGATCGGATGAATGTCCTCTAGCGGTTTCTATGAGTTCCTTATCGCTCTTCCTCTTGCTGATAAGGATGCTGTAGAAAACTTTGGTTGATTTTCTCTGTTGGAATAGTGACTTGTAACCTTCCTATTATTAATCTTCTGTACCATATTTTTCTTGGTATTTTGGTCAAGCAATTGTTGTATGCACAAAGTAGGAGGCAAACAAAGAAAGATATAATAGCTTCATTACGAGGTAATCCAAGATCTTTGTAGACAAAATTTACCGTGAGACCGGGGATACAGTGGAATCCCAGTTGCCGTGGTCTTAGGAAAGCATGTGTTAACTGCTCGCTGGATCGGGTTAATTGTTTCTTTACCAATTGAACTTTTGGTCAAATGAACTAAAAAAATCGATAGTAATAAAGTTGTAGAATTGTGGATGGAGGGGTTAAATCCGTTTGAATAGATTTACTGGCTGTGTTACTTTTTCATGTTCCAGGAAGAAAATAGGAGGCTTAAGTGAGATTCATGTTCCAGGGATTAAATCCGTTTGAATAATTATGGTTCCCATTCCATAACTACCTCTACTTTCGTTGGGTCCACCGTAAAGCCTTTACGGGATACCACATAACCGAGAAACACAATCTCGTCCACTCAAAATTCACATTTGCTGAGTTTGGCATACAACTGTTGTCCCTACAGCTTCTGCATAACTTGACTCAAATGCCCCTCGAACACGGCCTTACTCCTCGAGTAGTCCAAAATACCATCAACAAAAAAACGTCCCTAAACCATTCCAGAAACTCATAAAACATCCCATGCATCACACACATCAAAACTATAAGAGCATTTGTCAACCCGAACGGAGCAACAACATCCTCGTACTGACCATACCAAATGCAGAATGTCGTCTTCAGTGTGTCCCATTCTACAATCCTGACCAGATGGCAACTGGATCGCAAGACAAACTTCGAGAATACAGATGCATACTGCAACTAATCGAACAAGAGATCAACATCAGCGAAGAATACTTGTTCAACTGCCTGTAGTTAACACATATTCCCATATTTCCATTACTTTCCTTAACGAACAAAACCGGTGCACCCTAGGGCGGAATGCTCGGTTTAATGAAAACTTTATCCAACAACTCCTCAAGTTGTTTCTTCAATTCTTGAAGTTCAGTCAAATGTATTCTATAGGGCGGCATGGAAAAAGAGGCAACCCTCAGTACCAGGTCCACCGTATACACCACCTCTACGTTCCGGAGGTAACACTGATAAATCATTAGGAAAACATCGGGAAACTTCCGTGTAATCGGGATATCCTCTAAACCCGGAATTGGTACCGAAGAATCAATCATGTGAGCAAGGAAGACATCACATCCCTCCCGGTTCTTCCTGAAAGCCTGGATAGTCGAGAAACAACAAGCTAACAGAGCTCCTTGCCCTCCAATAGAAGCCGATATCTGCCCTAACAGAGAAGACAAGAACACTTCTTTAGCCCAACAATCTACCATTGCTTGGTGTATGGACAACCAATCCATGCCCAAAAAACGTCAAACTCGCCCAAATCCATGACAACAAGATCAGAAGGGAAACTCTCAATATCATACTCTATCTGCACGTCTCCACAAACCCGATCAACAACTACAACGTCACCAAAGACTTCTAGAGTCATAAAACATCCTTTTGGTGTTAACAACCACACCGGCATAGCAGTCGCATAAGACATTGTGTACTAGATTTCACAACCACGTAACTTGCCATCATCTCTAACCAAGCTGGGTAATAGAACTTGTTAACACCGTACTTAAGCTGTTCAACAAGGAGTTGTATCGTCACAAAGACACATTACTTGGACGTCAAACCACGAAGAGTGATAACTCCATCCCTTTGGAAAATCTAACTTCACATGGTGCATGAAAAAAAAAACATCTCGAACTGACCCTGAGAACATCGAGTGTTAGCACCATTGTTAACAACACAACGATTCGCTGACCATGCCGGTCGATCCACTCGCAATGCGAGCAAGCCTTTCAACATCTTGGGTGGTACAATCCCATATAATACCGTAAAGAATTACAAGCTAAAGATTCAAGGGTTTACCTAGGTTCTAGTAAACAGGGGGTACACCACTTGAACCAACATCGACAACAAGGTCGAAAATTTTCTTTCCGAGTCAATCCGGCCCACAACATTAAGGTACTGGCCTATCGGATCCATATCGACACCTACATATATGCATATGCATGTAGAATTATTATTATTATTATTATTATTATTATTATTATTATTATTATTATTATTATTATTATTATTATTATTATTATTATTATTATTATTATTATTATTATTCATTTTAAAGTCTAGAGACAAGGAGCAGACTAATGCACATAGAAGTACAAATGCAGTCACGTTAAAACCAAGGACCTACAACTTGGCTCGCTACCAAGCTGAAGCGCCCGTATCCCAATTTATTATTATAAAATACAAATAAATTATAAAATGACCAAATTACCCTTACTATCTCTGGGACACGAAAATATCAAGCAACACATCTTATTATGTAAATAACTTCAACCGGCAAAACCGCCAAGTAAAAGAATCAAGACAAGATCATGTCTAAACAATAATCTCACAAAGAGTTGAGGCGGAAGATAATATAATGCATAATCAAATTCATAATATAGACATGCCGACTACGGATCCGGCCCAAACTAAGTAGGCACATTTACCTGAATGCATTCCTGATCTACGATCAGCCAACTTGTGAAGTGAGAGGTGAGACCAAACCACTGGCTCACCATAACACAAATAAACCAAAGTATCAAATTACAAATCAAACTACAAACACACCGGTACTTGGCTGTCACCACCATAGTGCACAAAACAAGCTACCGTGCACAACACAAAATCATCTTTTTATTACTATGCTTAATCAATTATTTGTGGTTAAACTTTGTTATCGTTAAATATCTTATTAGGGTTTGAGTATTTTATTATCAGGGCCCTCTACTGTGTGCGTCAAACTCGGTAGCGCATCTGGCCAGATCCGGGCTTGAGCCCAAGTGTCGTACCTCAGAAGGGGTAGATTTTGAGGCATAAAAACCACCGATAAACCTCGAAGTGGCCACCGACTCCCTGAGGGTGCGCTCAGACACACCTAACTAGTGCAAGTCTTCCAGGGGTGCGCTTACCTTCCCCTGGGATAACCATGCTAAACCGTATAAAATGTCCCGAGAGGTACCCAACCTTCCCCTCGATGCTACTGGTCAACAGCTCCATAGTAATATTCTTTTATTTGTTCTTAGTTTGTAATAATTTTCCCTCCAATTATGATTCCAGGAGATTTTATAGCTTATGTGTGCCCTCACATTAAGTTTTTAAGGTTTTGTGCCTAGTTAGTGATAATCCTCATATCCGGGCCTTTGGCCCAAAATCAAAAACATGTGCTATCACCACACAAACTCGTGTCATCAAACTTGGCATAATCACCGTTAACCAGCATGTAATCAACAAGCACACAACAATTAAATAACATCATTATGTTATACAGTGCAACCACGAACCATAGCACAACATGCACATGTGTGTAGGGCTTTCAACGCCAAACAAGAATTTACACGTCAATTACCACAATTATTTATAATTTCGAGTATTGTAGGTAGTAAGGCATACAAAGGTTTATATGTCCTTACCTGGGCCATAATAATTTCCTTGAACCTCGAAGCCTCGTTCTGCTTCAAAAATCCTATATTTATAACACAATACGACCACACTTAAGGTTTATATAAAAAAATGATGAACGTATGTTAATGATATGCTCAACTACATAAACCCGACTTTAACTATCCAATTATGAAAATTCAGGGTCTAGGCCCATTCCCTCACCAACTACGCCTCCAAAAGATACGGACCTAAGGTTTCATCGGGCTTAAGCCCAACTAAGTCCTTTAACAAGAATCCCGGGCCTAGGGCCCACTTCCTTAAGTCCATAGTTATCCAATTTTGTAAATGAGTTTTAAGCCCATTTCTTAAAGTCTAGGAAACATCCAAGGGTTCATAAGGTTAGTTTGTTGGGTCTGGGCAGGGTTTCCTAGTTTTCCAATCTAAGGTCAAACCCGGTCCCAAGACTATTCCAGTCTAAAGTTCTTTCCGCGTCGGTAAGATTCCGGCCATGCACACTCACTCCCCGCACACGGTTTTCCACTAAGTCTCATCTAACTTTAAATGTACATATGCCCAATAAAAAATCGATAAACTATGTACAAAACAAAACCGAGACTAAACTCGAAAAATTTCGTGTGACAGCCGGAGAAGAAATTCTGTCCACCGGAACAGTATCCGAGGCCTTGCCGAAAAATTCCCGAGCTCTCTGGATCCCGGTCAACCTCGCCGTAAAATCCCAAAACAATCCAATGAACTACAACGACACTACTGCCACAACCTAGAAACATGCAATTCAACATCACAAAACCCACTGTGCAGCAAAATGAATTGAGAAAGAAACAGTGGTGGCAGGAGCACTTACACAAAATCAAATCCTCATTGCCGGCACTAGGCCTGAATCCAAGCTTATAGCCGAGCCCGGTAGCAGCACTGCTCAGAACCAACCACCGCGAAAAACACCCCAAACGACTGAGCATCACCACAAACCCACATCACAACCGACCCCCACCGTCCACGCACACACAAACCGAACCACCACCATACAAACAACAGCCGTCGTCCATCGCCAATCGACACAGAAACACCACAAATCAAAAACCCGCAAAGACAACAAAAACAAAGAGGAAGGAGGCAAGGGCATCACAACTCACCTCGACGACGTAGTACCACAGCATCGCACAACGAGCCCTTGCATGTCCCCTCTCGCAGCTCCTCCTCTCGGCCTTGTTACAGACGGTGGTGAGGTTCAATGGACGACGGCAGCTCAAAGGTGAGAGGGAGAAGGAATCAAAAGCGGCGGCGGGTTTGCGTGAGAGAGAAGAGAAGAAGATGGTGGCAGTGCGAAGAAAAGAGGAAGGTGTAGAGAAGAAAAGGCAAAGTAAAGAAAGAAGAGAAAAGAACAGAAAAGAGGGAGAGATTTTGTGGGATTGAACCGTTGTGGCCACGATTTGGGGGAGAAGAATCCGGAAGCAGTTCGTGGGTGAGAGAGTGTGGCTTTGGCAGGAGAGAAAAGAAAAGGAAAGAGAGAGAAGGAAGAAGAAAGAAAAGGATGGCTAGGGTTTTGACTCACTTAGGCTGGCTTGGGCGTGGTCAACCCGCCAGCCAACCTTTTTTTCTTCTTTTCTTCTTTTCTTTTCCTTTCCTCAAACCGACGTAGTTTCAATGCAAACTACATTAAACCCTGCGTCACACCCCGAGACACGTCTTATTCCAACCCGAACACGATATAATTCCAACTTAAAAACAATATTTTCAAGGAAAAAAAATTAATTCCCTTGACCAAAATCTCGAATATACCTCGAGGGTAAAATTACAAATAAAAGTTCCGAAATAAATTAAATAATGAAAAAAATCAGGGCGTTACAGTTGCACTGTCTGCAAGACAGATATTTCAGTCATTGTTCTTAGAACTATCTAGTTTAATATCCATGTTATCATGAAAAATAAAACATATATAAGAAAATAATACTACTCTGAAATTTATTCCAATATATTAAAAATAAGCATATTAAAATAAAGTAAGAATATTAATAAAAACAAAGGAATTAATAATAGAATACAAGAAGGATATTAAGGGTAAACCAAAGAAACTGACAATAGATTTATTCTTCTTTCATCTTGTTACTTGCTTCTCCAAAATCAACAAGGTAATCTTCAGTATCTAGATATGAATCAGTCTAGAAGTTAGTATCTGGTCATCATCTTAAATAAAATTGGTTTTAACGACCATATTTTTGCCTTTCACACATGATTGATAAAGATCTACGAAGTATTTTGTAGTACGGCATGTTCATGACTAAGGCCCAGTCATGCCACATCGATAGTAGGCCGATTCGGGATTTTTATTATCATGATTTTTTCCTTCATTCACGTGAATCATACGTTTTTCCTTACCCCTGCTATTGTCATAACCTTTGCAGTCATGGTAATTAGAATGGTTTCTTCCATGCCCACGTCCACGTCTGTGGTTACGATCTTGTCCATGACCATGACCAAAATTATCATGTAATGCCATAGTCGGTTCTGGGAATGGAGCAAAAGCAGTAGGGCGAGACTTACAATTTTTGATTAGGAGTTCATTATTTTGCTCAGCCATAAGAAGACATGAAATCAATTATGAGTATTTCTTAAAGCTCTTTTCGCGATGTTGCTGTTGCAAGATAGGTCCACAAATTTCTCCTTGAATTATTGGCAAAAATGTCAGTGATTCTAAATCATCCTTATCATATGAAGGTCGAATAATTAATTTTCCTTGTGAACAAGCAACACATGAGAAATGACTAGATTGGAAAACTTCTAGTTTCTCAGTGGATGACGAAATGAATTTTCAATAATCCTACGCATCATTAATGATCCAGGATGGCCCAACCGATCATGCCGTATTTTTAACTCTTTACCCAGCTTTAGGCTAATCCCAACTTTTAGTTGGATATGATAACTTTCATTCATTCGAATGTATGTGTAGTACAATTCAAAAGAAAATACAGGTAAATTTTTCATAACTTGTTTGTCACCTGTAGCAGTAAGGTTTGTAAAGTAGAGATATTCGACATCTCTTTCAGTCACTGTCTCAATATGGTATCAATTCAAATAGAAATCCTAAAACCTCAACAAATTTGTTTGAGACTTTGTAGAGAATAAAGCATATTCAATGATTTTTTTGTTCCTTTCAGTAGTAAATTTTCAGCACTACAGGAGCCTTCAATTATTTTTGTACTATCAGAGATTATACGAGTAAATAGTTTTTTCTGTCCCTTCACTTTATCGATTTCACATTTGTTGTCCCTCTTCGTTTTTTTTCACTCATGTCATCCCTAAACTCTTGATTTACCGGGTCAGGTGGTCCTTTCTACCTGCTGCAGCAGGTTGGTAACTATGGAGCTGACACGTGGTAGTGGGGCCCACGGTTTGCACAATTTTTTATTCTTCTTATCCTTTTTTATATTTTTTCAAAAATTTAAGCCTTTAAAATCTTTTTTTAAATTAGAAATTTTTTAGAAAATAAATATTAATTTTTAAATCTTCATTGAGAAAAAAAAAATTAAATATGATCATCATGTCACCTAATCCCTCTATAATATTCTGGTTAACGAAATTGAACAAAATTAACCAAAATTAGAATAAAAATAACTAAAACAATGAGAGAGGCATATCTAATTCTAAACTATAAACTAATAAAAATAAAATATTAAAAATAATAAAATCTAGAATATAATGAGGGAAATTAAGATTTGTTTATTTTAAAGGATTTTAAAAATAAAATTTGATTAAAAAAATAATTAAATAAATAAGTTGTGTGTGGGCCCCACTGCCACTTGTCATCTCCATAGCTATCAACCTGCTGCAGCAGGTAAAAATGACCATGTGACCCGGTAAATCAAGAGTTGAGGGACGACTTGGGTGAAAAAAAACGAAGAGGGACAACAAATGCGAAATCGATAAAGTGGAGGGACAGAAAAAACTATTTATTCGAGATTATACTAACATATACCTTTTCAAACTTCAAATAAAATTTTTTTTTTATTAAATACGAATGAATAGTTGCACTGTCTGCAAGACAGATTTCTGAGTCATTGTTCTTAAAACTATACTATTGAATATCTATATCTTCATAAGGAAAAATAATTAAATAAGACATACATAATTAAATGATGCTATATGAAACTTATTGTAATATATTAAAATAAGTACATCAAAATAAAGCAAAAATATTAATAAAAAATAAAGGAACTAGAACATATTAAAGCAAGGGCATTATTAATGGGAAAATAAGGAAACTAGCGACATATTTATTTTTCTTTTACTTTTTAATTTCCTTGAGAATCCATCTTTATCGCTTGCCCCTTGAAGAAGCAAGATATTCATCAATAGCCAGGGTATGAATTGATCTAAAAAGAAACATCTTTGTCATTATCTTGAACAAAGTTGGTTTCATTAACCTTAATTTTTTCCTTCAGAGATGCTTGATAAAGCTCCACTAGATGCTTTGGTATGCGGCATGTCCGTGACCTATGACTTGTCATGCCACATGAATAGAAAACTAACTTAGGATTTTTCTTATCATGGCTATTTCCTTCATTTACATGATTCATACGTTTTCCTTTAGCTTGCTATTGTTGTAACCATTACGGTCATGGTAATTAGACGGTTTCTTCCACATCCACGCTCACTCCGCGGCCACGACCTTGTCCACGACTACGACCAAAATTATCGTGTAACACCACATTCTCTTTAGGGAATGGAGTAAAAGTAGTAGGGCAAGACTCATGATTTTTTATTGGAGTTTATTGTTTTGTTCAGCCACAAGAAGGCATGAAATCATTTCTAAATATTTATTGAAACCCTTTTCACGATATTATTATTGTAGAATCATATTGGATGCATGAAATGTGGAGAATGTCTTTTCTGACAGTGACCTTTTCTCCATATAATTTCAATTGATCGAGAAAAAATATTGTAGAATCGTAATCATGACTAGATTTAAAATCTTGCATTCTTAAATGCATTGAATCATATCAGGCTTTTGGAAGAATGATCATTTTCAAATGGTCAAACTATTCTTTCAGATTTTTCGCAAGATCTGTAGGAATCTTGATAGTAACATATTCAGTCTTTAAGTTGTTACGAAGATGATGGCGGAAAAAAATTAAAGCTCTCCCCGTATTTGAACTAAATGCTTTATTTTCTTCTTTTATGGTGTCTTCCTGACAAGTAACATCTAAATGCATTTCGGCATCTAATACCCATGACAAATAATTTTTTTTTTGAAATTTTAAGGACCTCGAATTCAAATTTTATAATATTGGCCATGATAATAATAATGAAATAATAACAAAAGATATAAAATAAGTATTAAAAGTCTATAGATAATAATAAAAAAATAAATAATAGACATGAAATAGGAAAAATAATAAGAAGAATAATCTTATAATGACAAAAGAAATAAGACAAGTATTAAGAGTATAAAGATAACAATAGAAAGTAAGTAATAGATATAGAAAGAATAAAAATAACAAGAAGAAAGATTTTAGAAGTAAGTATTTTTCTTTTTTGTCAGAAAAATAGGGTGGTGTATTAATGAAAAGTAAAAACCTCATTAAAGTTCATACATACCCAATCTCAATACCAGGAAACATAGAAAATAATAAAACCGAAGAACTTGTCCAGAAACTGAATACAAGACATAAGAGATATCATAAATAAAATCGGAATAATCAGTAGCAATCTCCAAATGGAGCATGAGCAACATCAACTTTTTCCCACGAGTACCAGCTTATGGGTTGGCCAACGACGACTGGCTGGTGCCAATATTGCCTCCAAGGTGGGCATTACAAACCTAGCTGCAGCAAGATGAAACTTCATTGACCTGCAAAACACAATGATTTATCCTTGAAAAAAGACCCAACCTCCAAGGCGGATATTCCCTGCCACTCAGATCACCTGAAATATTTGACTCAAAAGTAGGCAGGTGTTCAGAGATGCAACCAGCCATCTCCGAAGCAAAGGGCAGGAGGGAAGGCGTCTCAGTTCTTTTAAAATAGTTAATTATTTTGATGGTGACTATTAGCCATATATTAGACTGAAAAGTACTAGTTCTTGCCATTGCCTTGAACTTGTATCTTGATCTAACAAAAAGCACAGTTTGGTATCATTGTAACCAAATATGTCGATGTTAATTTTATTGTTTTGCACAAGTGTTTTAAATGCAACATATGTTATGCATTCTCATTCTATGTGATATCTTTAGATTAGATCACAGTGCCTCAAAATTTATTTTTTGAAACTGATTAATTATACTAATAATGACATTGTTAAGTGTATAAAATACCAAAAGGAACAAGTGACTCTTATTATTGCATTATATAATCATTTATATCTTGATTTAGCAAAAAATCACAATTTGGTGCCTATGAAGCCTAATGTGTTGTTGTTGATTTTTATTGTGTACAATTGTTTTAGATGCAACATATGTTATGGCTTAGATTATAAGTGCATTCTCATTCTATGTGATAGCTCAATTATTTTTCTCTCTCTAAAGATTCAGTTTAATATTCATATACAAAACAGATTGAAGAGATATATTTTTTTATAAAAGATCATATCCGTAAGAAGGTGTAACGGCCCGGGTAAAATTTATGTTTTTACCGGGACTGTAAAAAGTTTTGCACAGTAATTTACCTTATGAAATTAATCTTGGGTAATTATTTCAGGGTAAATTATGCATCAGAATCTGAAACCGACCCTTACCCCACGTCCTAGATTTTTCCGCGAATTTTACGGACCAGAGTTGGTATTTTTCGGGTCCAGGAATCTCAAGAAAAGTCAGGTTTAACCCCGAAAGAACGGACCAGAAATAAAGTTAAGTGGGTGTTTTAGTTATTTGCTGGTTCAGACAAAACCCGCTTGAGTGTGTGTAACACACTTGCACCACATTTTTCCTCTGCCACGTGAAGCTTCTTCTTCACCAAGAAGCTGCACCCGACACCCTTCTCCTTCTCCAGCAAGGAAATAAATTTCTTGTTTTTTACACCTTACCTTTTTTTCTGCCTGAAGCCTCCTTTGATTTTTCCTGGCAACTTCCTTGCCCGTGCTTTCCAGTTGCTGCAAAATAAACTTACCTCTGCTCCTTGTTTCCTGCAAAGCAACCTAGACACCTTCGTTCTACCTGCATCAACTTCTGCCGGAAATTTTCCTTACAAACCATACACTTATATTACAAAAAAAAAAAAGAAACAACAAAAACACAAACGCACCACGCCGCCACATCACCGCCCCTTCCTCCTCATCTTTTCTTTTCTTCATGTGCGCCGACCACCACCGTGACCACCAACACCACCATCAACCACCCACGCCATCACTTCCACCACCATCAACTTTTTCTCCTCGCCTCGTTCGACAGTAGCCAGCCGCCGCTCCTCCAAGTCGCTTCTGGTCCCAACCGCAGCGACCCGACGCCATCTCCTCCGCCTGTGCAAGCTCGCCGCCGCCAGCAACCACCTGCAGATCCGCCGACGCCGCCTCCTTCCTCGCGGCACCCACTCATCACTTCCACTTTCTCACGACCGCGCCGTCTCGCCTCTCTACTCCTTCCACGTCGCACCGCCGCCGTTGACCCACGCAAGGTGAGCGACCCGTATGTAGTGGTTTTGACCCGTTTGCGAAAAGGGACGACCCGGATCCGCGTGGGTCTAACCGTGGCCTAGGTTGGGCCTGGCGTGTGTCTTGGACCCTGACACCTGGGTTTGGGCTTGAACCTTGGCCCAGTCCGAGATAGTAAAAAAAAAAGGAAAATAAAATTTGGAAAAAAATATCTATGATAATAAATAAATATATATGTAATATGGATTAGATATTTTTTGGGAAAAAAATGAATACATAGAATATGGCTTTATCTTGTGAAAATAAATGAAGTAGCTACCTTACAATAATATTTTCAAGAAACTAAGATAATTATAACATGGCCATTAAATTATAGTAAATACTCTTAAGGATATATATTATGGAAATGTTTTACCAAGAAAAAAAATATATATACATATATACGTGACTAATTTCTAGAAAGATTATTTTATGATAGCTACTATTTTTGGAAAAGAATATAAGTGATGGTAATAATTATTTTTATCAAAATTTTGAAAAGGGTATTATCAAAGTATAATACCGGAATAATAACCGAGTATATGTATAGTATACTTTTGACACTTGAAATTAAATGGTAAATGATGATGATAACATGACCCGAGGCGGTAAGCGAGTGGGCATAGTGTTTAATTCTACGGCTTATAGTATTAGTTATCATTTGCATATCATTGTTGTGCATCTTATGCGTACGTATTTCATTATTTAATATAGGAGCTGTTAACGAGCGGATTCCCGAGGAACCAGAGCCGGGACCTTTCGAGGACTTTCAGGAGTAGGAAAACCGACCAAGGTGAGGATGGATAACCTTTGATATGTTGCACATAATACTATGTGTGATTCTCTGATAATTATTTGCTTGATTGAACTGTTGAGCCGATTGAGTTTGATTGTTGTGTTACTATTACTGTTGTTGATCTGTTAACCATGGTTGAACTGATATGATGAGATATTTGAATAATTGGAAGTTGTGTTGACGACTTAATTGTCACTAGGAAAGTAGTGGTATGACTCGATGGTTTGAGACTGTTTTGTGGTGGCTATGATCTGGGTTACTTGTGATAAGCATGTCTACGCATGGGATGTCTATCCCTGTTTGATATATTTGGGATGTCTATCCCTGGGTTAGTATTTTTGGGATGTCTATCCCTGGTCTCTCTTGGTTTGATCTGGGACCCGAAACATGTTAATAACCAGGTCTGACCCCTAGCTTGTCCAGTGACAGGGCCTTGAAAGATAAAATTGGTAATAATAATAATTATTCTTTTGGTCTTGGCTCAGTCATGGTTTGGCTGATTCTTGAGTTGTCTTTTGCTGGTATTATCTTCGAAAGTATTATGTTTGCCTGCATATTACTATTTATCCTTGGTCGGTGAGCACTTCGGACTCACTCCTCACCTGCGGGGTTTCATCCCGTAGGATGAGTTGCTCGTGGTACAGGTACGTAGTTCGGCCAGCTGCTGTTTCTGCTCCACCAAATCCATACCTCTGCTGCTTCTCATTCTAAGACTTCCGCTGCTTTGTCTTTCTATGGTTTTGTTGCTGTTGTGGAAATTTTCTGCTGCTGTTGTTACTGTATTATGCCTTTGTTGCTGTAACATATATCCTCTGCTGATGTTTGGTTTGGAGTATATTGATTGTAATAATGGTCCCCGGGATCGGGTGACAGATGCTGTATTTGAGTTTGTTTTGTTCTGTATTTTGCATCATATGTACTATCTGCTATTGTAATAAGAATAGTTCTGGCACGTGTTTACCTTGTACAGTAAATACGGGTCGGGGCGCTTCATTTTGGTAGCGGAGCGGGCAGTAGGTCTTTAGGGTGATAATTGTGCTTGTTTGTTGCCTATATGTGCATAGTCTAGTCACTTTCTTGGCATAACATGCATGCATACATTCTTATATAGGTACAAATGGATCCGGTGGGAGGAAACCAGCATGTTGAAACAGCGTTTGGAAGAGGACCAAGTATCGGTCGATCAGCCGCAACCGGTCGTGGGTGGACAAGTACCCGCGGTAGTACCGGGCGACACAACACAGATTATGCATACCATGGTGTAGATTCTGTAGCGTCAGAAAGCTAGGGAAGCTCGTGAACAGGAGAACCAAGGACCTGTTGAGGACCCTGTTTACACCAAGTTGTCCAAGCTAGGTCTTGATGCCTTTACAGGGGTTACTAACCCACAGGCAGCTAAGGAATGGCTTCGTCAAGCTCACCGAATGATGTTGAATCTGCGATGCACAGATGATAGGTGGGCCAGGTATGTCACATCCATGTTTCGCAATGTTGCTGTGGATTAGTGGGATTCGGCAGCACGTGACATGGTGAAACCAATCACCATGCCTTGGACACAATTTACAAAGATGTTTCGGAGGAAGTTTGTCACAGATGTTTACCAGGACTAGCTCAAGCGAGAATTTCTCAATCTACAACAGCAAATCGGACAGTCGGTGAACGAGTATGAGATCCAGTTTGATCGTTTATCCATCTATGCATCAGAATATGTGTCCACACCAGAGGCTAGATGCAAGCGTTTCTGGGATGGCTTGCGATCCTGCATCTAAACAGTCATGGGATGCAAAGTTTATGAGACTTATCAGGATATGCTTGCTGATGCCCTTCGAGCAAAAGTCATCTGGATGGGGAACGCGAGAGAGATGGAAGAAGTTCGAAAGAGGAAATCTGCGCAGAGTACTGGGAATCAAAGCAAAAGGTTCCAGAGCACCGGTAATAAGCCAGGGTATGGACGGACTCAATCCATGCCAGTGTCCCAGGGTCGAGGCTACAACAACAATCGTGGGAGTTCATGGACCCACTCTGGAGGGACTTCATCTGGAGACACTCGCCCTAGACCTCCTCTGTCTAAGGTGAGGTGCTTTGAGTGCAATGAAGTTGGGCACTACCGGAGTTCGTGTCCTATGTTGGGAAGATCCGGAGTTTCTGTTCCTGCTCAAACCGTACAAGCATCAGTAGCTAGTGTACCCAGTGGTTCTGGAGTTGGCCGAGGCTGTGGACGAGGAACTGCTCCTACTCGGACACAGTCAGCCATAAATCAGAGTGCAGCCGCTCCGAGGGCGTCTGTGATCACGGCTGAGGATGATCCCGAGAATGCTGATGTTATTGCAGGTACCTTTATAGCTTTTGGTAGTATTGCATACACTTTGATTGATCCTGGTGCTACACACTCTTTTATCGCTCAGAGTTTTGCTATACAACATAACTGTAAGGAAGAGAGCCTAGCATGTTCGTTGAGGGTTAGGTTACCCGCGGGCATAGTAGTGAGATTAACACAGGTGTGTAAGGATGTTCTTCTTTCGTATGATGACGAGGTTTTCTTAGCTCGGTTGGTCGTCATGAATATGGGGGGATTCGACATAATCCTATGGATGGATTGGTTGTCAAGATATAATGCCATGGTGAACTGTCGAACCAAGGAAGTGTTGCTGACTTCTGATGGTGGACGACAGGTTTTGGTAATAGGTATTAGGAAAGCTGCTGCCACGTGTAGCATCTCTGCTATGCAGGAGTTTGGAGTGAAGCCGCATGGTCCGGATGTTTTGTTGACCCATATCACGGGTGAAGATACACGGGATCCTACCCCGGGAGATATATCAGTGGTGAAGGAATTCATTGATGTCTTTCCAAATAATCTGCCAGGTCTGCCACCCGATAGAGAGGTTGAGTATACTATTGATCTGATGCTAGGAGTCACACCTTTATCGATGGATCCATACAGGATGGCACCAACAGAGCTCCAGGAGTTGAAGAAACAGTTGGACGAGTTACTAGAGAAGGGTTTCATCAGACCTAGTATATCACCATGGGGTGCACCAGTTTTGTTCATAAAAAAGAAGGATGGTAGCCTGCGGATATGTGTAGACTACCGCCAGCTGAACAAGGTGACAGTTAAGAACAAGTACCCGCTGCCTAGGATTGATGACTTGCTCGATCAGCTGCAGGGAGCCACTGTATTTTCCAAGATTGATCTTCAGTTTGGGTATCACCAGATCAAGATTGTAGAGGGGGACATACCGAAGATTGCCTTACGCATACAGTATAGTCATTTCGAGTTCACAGTGGTACCATTCGGATTGATCAATGCACCAGCAGTGTTCATGTGCTTGATGCACTTGGTTCTGAACGAGTTTTTGGATAAGTTTGTTGTGGTCTTCATCGACGATATCCTCATCTACTCTAAGAGCAAGGAGGAGCACGAAGTGCATTTGAGGATAGTGCTTCAGAGGTTACGGGAGAAGCAGTTGTATGCCAAATTTAGCAAGTGTGAATTTTGGCTTGGAGAAGTTTCTTTCCTCAGACATGTGGTAGGCTAGATGGAATAAAAGTAGACCCTGCCATAGTGAAAGCTGTGTTGGAGTGGAACCTCCTAAGAACGCGTCCGAAGTCAGAAGTTTTCTTGGTCTTGCAGGATACTATCGGAGGTTCATCGAGGGTTTTTCTTTGATAGCTAGTCCCAGGACCAAGCTATTAAGAAATGAACAGGCATTTGTTTGGAGCCTGGAATGTCAGCAGAGTTTTGAGGAGCTTAAAAGGAAGCTAACCTCAGCACCGGTTCTGACAGTACCGAAGCCCGGAGTTGAGTATGTGTTGTTTTGTGATGCATCGGGTCTTGGTTTAGAAGTCGTGCTGATGCAAGAAGGACGAGTGATTGCCTACGCCTCTAGGCAATTGAGGACTCATGAGAAGAACTACCGACATATGATCTTGAGATGACAGCTGTGATCTTAGCTCTGAAGATTTGGAGACACTACTTGTTTGGAGAGAAGTGTCGAATCTTTACCGACCACAAAAGTCTTAAGTACATCATGACTCAGAAGGAGCTTAACCTGCGATAGAGACGTTGGGTTGAGTTGCTTAATGATTATGATTGTACTATCGAGTATCACCCAGGAAAGGCTAATGTGGTAGCTGATACCTTGAGCCAGAGACAACCAGAGGATGCTTCTACTAGTTACTCGATGTTCTCGCTTATCGAGTTAAGGAAGCTGGGAGTTGGTTTTACAGTGGATGATGCAGGAGCCTTGCTGGCACACATGTGTGTCAAGTCCAACTTAAGAGGATGGATAGTGGAGTTACAAGATGGAGATCCTGACCTGGTCAAGCTAAAGGTAGGAGTAAGGAGTGGAAAAGAAGACAAGTTTCGTATAGCTGATGATGGAGCACTGATGATTGGGAAACGGGTATGTGTACCCAATGTCAGTAATCTGTTCTAGATGAAGGACATATGACGCCATATGCGATGCATCCTGGAAGCACCAAGATGTATCAGAACCTGAAGAGCCATTTTTGGTTGCCTCGTATGAAGAAGGATGTAGCCGAGTATGTTGCAAGATCTCTTACTTTCCAACAGGTGAAAGCCGAACATCAGGCTCCGGTAGGGAAGATGAGATCGTTGATAGTGCCAGAATAGAAGTGGGAGATGATCACCATGGATTTTGTGATTGGTCTACCGATGACTCGAAGGCAACATGATGCTATTTGGGTCATCGTTGATCGATTAACAAAATTTGCTCATTTTCTCCCTATCCGCCAAACTGATACCATGGACATATTGGCGGGTAAGTATGTTGCTGAGATTGTAAGACTACACGGGATTCCAAAGTCCATAGTCTCAGATAGAGATCCGAGGTTCACATCACGTTTTTGGAAAAGCTTACAAACTGCTTTAGGAACCAAGTTGAGTTTCAGCATTGCTTTTCATCCCCAGACGGATGGACAGTCTGAGAGGACTATACAGACACTGGAGGACATGTTGAGAGCTTGTGCACTTAACTTCAGAGGGAGTTGGGATAAGTATCTACCCTTGGCAAAGTTTGCTTATAACAACGGCTACCATTCCAGCATTGGTATGCCACCTTTTGAGGCCCTCTATGAAAGGAAGTGTAGAAGTCTAGTGTGTTGGGATGAAGAAGGTATGAGGCTGATCGGTGGACTGGATTTAGTCCAACATACAGTTGACAAGATCCAGACGGTGAGATAGTGTATGAGAGCTGCTCAGGATCGGCAGAAGAGCTACGCCGACAAACACCGACGTGAGATGGAGTATAATGTTGGTGAGAAGGTTTTCCTCAGAGTAGCACCTTGGAAAGGTGTGATTAGGTTCGGCAAGAGAGGGAAGCTGAGCCCAAGATATATCGGACCCTATGAGATCGTGGAGAGAATTGGACCATTAGCTTACAGGTTGTCCTTACCTGATGAGCTATCACGCATTCATGACATGTTCCATGTCTCCATGCTGAGGAGGTATCGATCGGACCCTAGTCATATTGTGGCCCCAGTGGATGCTAAGGTAGCAGAGGACCTCACCTGCACAGAGATGCCGGAACAGATTCTTGATCGAGAAGTTCGGCAATTGCAGAATCGTACCATTCCTATGGTTAAGGTCAAGTGGAGTAAGCATTCCGCTAACGAGTATACATGGGAAATTGAAGAACATATGCAGTCCCAGTATCCGCATCTCTTTACAGGATAGGAAAGAATTTCGAGGACGAAATTCTTTTAAAGGGGGTAGACTGTAACAGCTCGGGTAAAATTTATGTTTTTACTGGGACTGTAAAAAGCTTTGTACAGTAATTTACCTTATGAAATTAATCTTGGGTAATTATTTCAGGGTAAATTATGCATCGGAATCGGAAACCGACCCTTACCCGACATCCTAGATTTTTCTGCGAATTTTACGGACCAGAGTTGGTATTTTTCGGGTCTATGAATCTCAAGAAAAGTCAGGTTTAACCCCGAAAGAACGGACCAGAAATAAAGTTAAGTGGGTGTTTTAGTTATTTGTTAGTCTGGACAATACCCGCTTGAGTGTGTGTAACACACTTGCACCACATTTTTCCTCTGCCACGTGAAGCTTCTTCTTCACCAAGAAGCTGCACCCGACACCCTTCTCCTTCTCCAGCAAGGAAATAAATTTCTTCTTCTTTACACCTTATCTTTTTTCTGCCTGAAGCCTCCTTTGATTTTTCCTGGCAACTTCCTTGCCCGTGCTTTCCAGTTGCTGCAAAATAAACTTACCTCTGCTCCTTGTTTCCTGCAAAGCAACCCAGGCACCTTCGTTCTACCTGCATCAACTTCTGCCGGAAATTTTCCTTACAAACCATACACTTATATTACAAAAAAAAAAGAAACAAAAAAAACACAAACACACCACGTCGCCACGTCACCGCCCCTTCCTCCTCATCTTTTCTTTTCTTCCTGCGCGCCGACCACCACCGTGACCACCAACACCACCATCAACCACCCGCGCCATCACTTCGGCCACCATCATCAATTTCTCCTCGCCTCGTTCGACAGCAGCCACCCGCCGCTCCTCCAAGTCGCATCGGGTCCCAACCGCAGCGACCCGACACCGTCTCCTCTGCCTGTGCAAGCTCGCTACCGCCAGCAACCACCTGCAGATCCGCCGACGCCGCCTCCTTCCTCGCGGCACCCACTCATCACTTCCACTTGCTCGCGACTGCGCCGTCTCGCCTCGCTACTGCTTCCACGTCGCGCCGCCGCCGTTGAGCCACGCAAGGTGAGCAACCCGTATGTAGTGGGTTTGACCCGTTTGCGAAAAGGGACGACCCGGATCCGCGTGGATCTAACCGTGGCCTGGGTTGGGCCTGGCATGTGTCTTGGACCCTGACACCTGGGTTTGGGCTTGAACCTTGGCCCATTCTGATATAATAAAAAAAAAGAAAAAAATCTGGAAAAAAAATATATGATAATAAATAAAGATATATGTAATATGGATTAGATATTTTCTGGGAAAAAATGAATACATAGAATATGGCTTTATCTTTTGAAAATAAATGAAGTAGCTACCTTACTATAATATTTTCAAGAAACTAAGATAATTATAACATGGCTATTAAATTATAGTAAATACTCTTAAGGACATATATTATGGAAATATTTTACCAAGAAAAAGAATATATATACATATATACGTGACTAATTTCTAGAAAGATTATTTTATGATAGCTACTATTTTTGGAAAAGAATATAAGTGATGGTAATAATTATTTTTATCAAAATTTTGAAAAGGGTATTATCAAAGTATAATACCGGAATAATAACCAGGTATATGTATAGTATACTTTTGACACTTGAAATTAAATGGTAAATGATGATGATAACATGACCCGAGACGGTAAACGAGTGGGCATAGTGTTTAATTCTACGGCTTACAGTATTAGTTATCATTTGCATATCATTGTTGTGCATCTTATGTGTACTTATTTCATTATTTAATATAGGAGCTGTTAACGAGCGGATTCCCGAGGAACCAGAGCCGGGACCTTTCGAGGACTTTCAGGAGTAGGAAAACCGACTAAGGTGAGGATGGATAACCTTTGATATGTTGCACATAATACTGTGTGTGATTCTCTGATAATTATTTGCTTAATTGAACTGCTGAGCCGATTGAGTTTGATTGTTGTGTTACTATTATTGTTGTTGATCTGTTAACAATGGTTGAACTGATATGATGAGATATTTGAATAATTGGAAGTTGTGTTGACGACTTAATTGTCACTAGGAAAGTAGTGGTATGACTCGATGGTTTGAGACTGTTTTGTGGTGGCTATGATCTGGGTTACTTGTGATAAGCATGTCTATGCTTGGGATGTCTATCCCGGTTTGATATATTTGGGATGTCTATCCCTGGGTTACTATTTTTGGGATGTCTATCCTTGGGCTCTCTTGGTTTGATTTGGCACCCGAAACATGTTAATAACCAGGTCTGACCCCTAGCTTGTCCAGTGACAGGGCCCCGAAAGATAAAATTGGTAATAATAATAATTATTCTTTTGGTCTTGGCTCAGTCACGGTTTGGTTGATTCTTGAGTTGTCTTTTGCTGGTATTATCTTCGAAAGTATTATGTTTGCCTGCATATTACTGTTTATCCTTGGTCGGTGAGCACTTCGGACTCACCCCTCGCCTGCGGGGTTTCATCCCGTAGGATGAGTTGCTCGTAGTACAGGTACGTGGTTCAGCCAGCTGCTGTTTCTACTCCACTAGACCACGGATCCATACCTCCACTGCATCTCATTCTAAGACTTCCGCTGCTTTGTCTTTCTACGGTGTTGTTGTTGTTGTGGATATTTTCTGCTGCTATTGTTACTATATTATGCCTTTGTTGCTGTAACATATATCCTCTGCTGATGTTTGGTTTGGAGTATGTTAATTGTAATAATGGTCCCCGGGATCTGGTGATAGATGTTGTATTTGAGTTTGCTTTGTTCTGTATTCTGCATCATATGTACCGTCTACTACTGTAACAAGAATAGTTCTGGCACGTGTTTACCTTGTACGGTAAATACGGGTCGGGGCGCTTCAGAAGGATATAACACTTGTTCTTGTCTAAAGAGAGAACTAACTTGCAGATATTTTCACCAAGCGACTGAAGAAAGATCCGTTCACCAAGATTCATGTAGAGATTGGCATACGCACTCCACGTTGCAGTATCTACAATTCTTCCTTGGTGGTATCTCTCAATTTTGTTCTCTTTTACGTGTGAACATGCATATGCATCACTTACTTCATGAATATTTAATTGCACACCTGCACTAACAAAATCGGATGGTGACAAAATAGGGGTGCTATCGCTGTTTACCTAACCATCGAAGTAGCACTTACCCCAACTCTAATTTGTTTTGGACATTGGTGCCTGCAGGAGGCACCCAAGGTCGATATAATCCCCATCTCGAAAAGTAGACACTCCCTCGTTTCCAACCTGTTGGGCATACTGCAAAGCCCATTGCTCCACTTAGTTGCATTGTACAAGCTCCACAGCCGAGGGGTCATGTATATATGGCCTAAGTAGCACGAGCCAATCTCTTATAGCTTGGCTTCTTGGCCGTGGAGTATACAGGAGAGGTTGTGTTATCAGCAGCCAATTCCTCAACAGATTTAACCCATCCTTTATGGAGGGTATCCACAATTTCGTTTTCTTTAGGGGTGTCAAGAATGCTCCCTATCTTACGCTTCTTACCTGCATGAGAATTACAACAAAAAGTAATAGAACCATTACATATACTAGAACCAAAATGTGCATCACCGGCACGCACGACATCAGCATTGGCTTGGGTAGGAGGCTCCATCACTGTTATGTGGGTTTGCCGCTAGTGAATTGCATGTGCTTCCTTTGATGCTCCACCATTCTCCACTCTAGTATTAGTGCCACCATAGACCCTCCTAGCAACAAAGCGGCTCAACCTCTCGCTTGCCCTCAGCCAAGGGCCAAAGTTATAGATACGTTCCTGCTCAACGGCGCTAATCTGTCTAGGTGGCCTATTGCAACGTCTAGTAGGGTGGAGGATCTTTCCACAATTGTAACAAAACTTCCCTATCCTCTCATACCTAATTTTGACCCAATGTTTATTATCTAGCATATCAAATACGTGTATTCTCGACATAAGAGGCCGTTCTGGATTAAACTCGATCCTAACCCTTACAAAGCCATTCAACCCCATTACGTTTTTTAGCCTATCATCAATTTCTGCGGTAGTAGCAAATACAGAGTACATCTTCCTGATCTTAAGCCAGTCTAAGAAGTCTAAAGGCAGATTATGCAGTTGTATCTAGAAGAAAGACAATCTTACTGGGATCTGGCTCAAAGACAAGTGGGGGGAACCATCTCCTAGCATTTAAGTGACATTATGACATTAACCAAGGAGTACCAGTCAGTATTTTACCACAATCTCCCTCAAACTCGAAACAAAGCAAGAACATGTTCTTCCCTTTCTCTGTGACTAAGAATCTACCCTTGATATCCCAAATTTTCCGCATATTATATTTTTAACAATGCCCCTAGAGAAATGACGAGCAAAGTATATCTTACCAACTAAGCAAGTGTGATTGATCGTATCCCCAATTCTTGAGTTGACTTCATCGGAGCGTTCGACGACCAGCACCGTTTTGAGGCTGACGGTGAGATCCTCCACCTTGAAGTCATCTTCAAACAGCACCATAGTATGATTCACAAGGTTCAGCACTCCACAAATTTGGAAGGTTGAGCACCATGGTGGGTTTGATTAATTTTAAAGAATAAAATCAAATAGATATTAAGTAATGGAAGGTGATATTAAAATTAAGATAAATAGAATTATAGACAATAAATAACCAAAAAGATGAATCCAAGTAGAATTTAATTATAAAGATAAAATATTTGTTGAAGATAATCGAATATGATAAAAATCAATTTTTGGGCATGGTAACAATGACATTGAAACTCACATATTCATAACACATATGGTGTTATTAACATTATTACAGAGACTCATAGGCAATCAAATCATGTCGACTACTCTTAATTTTGTTGTAACTCAGGCAGGCTCAATAGAAACCAACTACATTAAATCGAGTTTAATGTTATCTCCTCCTTTAACAACTATACTATGCTTTAAATATTTTTCCCTTAATTAGAGTGCTCAGCCGTTCGCGAACAGCTAGGCTCATATGCAGCCCTATTAACGTTATTATAGAGACTCATAGGCAATCATGTCGACTACTCTTAATTTTGTTGTAACTTAGGCAGACTCAATAGAATCCAACTACATTAAGTCGAGTTTAATGTTATCTCCTCTTTTAACAACTATACTATGCTTTAAATATTTTGAGTGGTAATGTATTGAGGGTTGAACATCTAGAGTTCAAATCCCGATAAAAATAATAAAAAATATTTTCTCGGTCATGGTGTTTGCTGTACCAACCCTTTCCATCATAAACCAAATCTATTTGGACAACTTTTGCATTCCATGTGGATAAATACAAAGTTAAAATAGTACTTCGCATGTATATTACTGATCTTATTCGACAAAATAAATATATATTATCTGATCTTCCCAATGTTATTTCCTCTCTATGTCGACAATAAGTGGTGAAAAGGGTTGAAGTTGGAAATGCTAATTAAATACTTAGGTACAAACAGGGGAACTACATAAAACTTGTGTGATCTACGATCTTAATTAATAAGCGGGAGCAGAAGACCCCGTACGAACTTGGACGAACTTTCTTTAGAGGACCTTTTTACATGTTAAACATACAAATGGTGGATAGGATTAAGGTAATAGCATAGATAAAGTTCATACTTCGACTTAGAAAAGTGTAGCTGATATAATAGGTACGTAGGTATATGTAGGGGAACTATATCTTATTTGAGAGAGCGAACCCCTGATCTTTTACCATCTTAATTAAAGATCCAAATGACGGATCCGATTAAAGGCAGTATGACGGATAATACATTGGTGCTCCTTTTAACATGTAGTTAAGCAGACAAATGAAATGATGGATAGGAATGAAGGTAATAGCATATATATATATACAGATATGGTGTGATCTTTTGGAATGGCGGCTCTTAATCTTAGTATTTTCAAGGAAATCCATATTTAGAACAAAATCAAAAAAATAAATCGACTAAATATGGACAGTACCATACATCTTCCATCAAAAGGAAAAAGTGGGATACAATACATCACTGGATATGCAATTACTGCTTAATATGTTGTTTCCCCTTTTTTTTTTTTTTATTTGGATCTCACTGGATACGGGATTAGTTGCAAGATTAATATATAAAGGCATCAATGGGCACTGTAATTACACAAGCAGTATAGCCTAATTAAATCACCATCTTCTTAATTGTTGGCCCTGCAATCATCTTCTGGAATTATTTATCACAATGGAAGAAGTTGAAGTAGTGGTGGTGGGTGCTGGTCCTGCTGGCTTATCAACCTCTGCTTGCCTGAACAGGCTCTCCATTCCAAACATTCTCCTTGAAAAAGAAGACTGCTACGCCTCTCTTTGGAAGAAAAGGGCTTATGATCGCTTGAAGTTGCATCTTGCAAAGGAGTATTGTGCCCTCCCCTACATGCCCTTCCCCCCTGAGCTACCCACATTTGTTCCGAGGGCTGGTTTCTGCAACTACCTGGACAATTATGTGTCCACTTTTGGGATAAATCCAAGATGTAACAGGACTGTGGAGTCTGCATCCTACAATGAAAAGAATGAGAAATGGGTCATCAGGGTTAAGAATACTGCCCTAGACGAGTATGAGACTTACATGGCAAAGTTTCTTGTGGTAGCAACTGGGGAGAACAGTGAAGGAATCATTCCTGAGATCCCTGGATTAGACAGCTTTAAGGGGACCTACTTTCACTCAAATAAGTATCAGAATGGAAAACGCTTTACCGGACAAAAGGTCTTGGTTGTAGGTTGTGGAAATTCCGGAATGGAGATTGCTTATGACCTCCAGCAATGGGGCGCCAAGACTTCCCTCGTTGCTCGAAGTCCGGTATGTACTCATATTTCTCGGATTTTTTTCTTATCTACTTTCGCACCGGTACCCTAGCTAGTCCAACCCACTGGTCTTTCCCGTACCCACTTTTATTTTCTTCTTACTTTTCCAGGTGCATATCCTCACGAAGGGTTTAGTATACTTGGGGATGTACTTGATGGATTTTCTGCCATTGAAAGTAGTGGACTTCATTGTGGTGCTTCTTAGCAAGTTACTACATGGTAATGTCTCTAAGTATGGACTCCGGCGGCCAAGCATAGGCCCCTTTAAGCATAAACTCATTACCGGAAGAACCCCTACTATTGACGTTGGAGCTGTGGGTAAGATCAGAAAAGGACAGATCCAGGTAGAGCTTTAGATACACCAACAAAAAAAAATCATTGTCAAAATACTAGTGTTTTATAATGATGAACTGGTAAAAATAACTTGTCTTGCCTGCCTTCAGGTATACCCGCCTATAAAACACATCCATGGAAATGAATTCGAATTTGTCAATGGAAAAGTTGATCACTTTGATGCTGTTATCTTCGCTACGGGCTACAAAAGCACAGTGAATTACTGGCTAAAGGTGCATTATACATTATATATAAGATGCACTTTTGGACTCTTAAATTAATATCTCATTTCACTTACAAGTTCCGTCAGCTAATTAATATATAGGGCAATCAATAAGTGAACATTAGATTTTAAAAAATTGTGGGTCTCTTTGTTGTGCAGGACGGAGAAAAGTATTTTAACAATAAAGGGATGCCTAGGACAGAATTTCCCCACCATTGGAGAGTCAGAAATGGTCTTTACTGTGCTGGATTTGCTATGAGAGGACTGGCAGGAATTGCAATGGATGCAAAGAAGATAGCAACCGACATTAGTTTAACGTTAGCTGCGAGCAAATAGTTAATTATAAAAAGAAGGATAACAATATTTTCGGATATTATGTTGCTCCCCCTGTTTCGGCTATGTGAGACTAGAATATAATAAAGTAACCTGTAGAAGGTGAATTTGTCTTGAATTCTGGCATCCCTTAATTAATTCTTATAGTTCTTGATCACAAATTGTAGTGTCGCCGGAGACATGTTCTAAGGAGTCGCTTATCAGTTATCACCCATTCCTGTAATATTAAGGTGTTTTAAATCCTTAATTTCTCTGGGTATGCAATCGGAAAAGAATATTAATCATCAAAATTTCAAGTTATTCGGTATTATCCTCGCATAAAAAAGTTTAGGGCGGCAGGTTTATGCTGTCTCCTATCCTTTCAGTTCATCTTTTTAAAAAGTTGGTAAGTGAATCTCTCCTCCCGCCCCCCAACCAAAAAAAAAAAAAAAGAAAGAAAAATAGGGGGAAAAAAAAAACTAAAAAAAAGTTGCGTAAGTGATTGCGTATCATGCAGGAAGCCTCCGCCGAAAAGACAAAACTTTTCTGCCTTCCTTCCCGAAATATATCTGGAAACTTCCAGAACTTGTTGGTCAAAGATTTGGATTCCAGTCGCAGCTATCCTGTCCTGCATATAAATACTCCCATATATCTACCACAGATATCTCAAACACTCAAAAAAAAAAAAAAAACGCAAAGAAATCTGAAGAAAACAAACAAGCTTAAAACCCTAATAATTACAGGTCGAACGATTGATGGCGTATTATAAGAACAACAACCCCACACCGAGAGGAATTCCGGTCAACAGCGAGTCGGAACGGGTCTCGATCCCGGTCCAGTACTACGCCGGATCGGTGAAGGCCGCCCGGTCCAGATGGGAGTCGGAGTCGGACTCGGCCGTGAAGATCCAGAAACTGTTTAGGGGTTTCATGGTGAGAAAAAGCGTGAGGAAGATCAGGGAGATAGGGAAAGAAGTAGACGAAGTCGAGAGGAAGATTAATAAGAGCAGCAGGGTGCAGTCGTCGATGGGAGAAGATCCCAAGGAGCGGGTGAAGGTGAACGAGGAGTTGATGCGGTTGCTGTTCAAGCTGGATTCCGTCCCCGGCGTGGATTCCGGGGTCAGGACTTTCAGGAAGGCGGTTATTAACAAGGCGATTGCGTTGCAAGAGACGGTTGAGGCTGAGGCTGCAGCAAGGGTAGAAGACTGCGGAATCGAGGCTGAATGTTGTAGCAGCTGCGAGATTGGGGACTTGGGGAAGGATGGTGGGGATGATGGAAGCAGGAGGACGGAGGAGTTGATGGAGAGGGTGAGGAGGAGTAACAAGGAGATGAAGGAGATGATGGGGGTGTTAATCGAGAGGAATCTGATGCAGGGGAGGCTGTTGAAGGAGCTTTCCTGGAGGGTGGAGCAGCTGGAGAGGGCTTACTTGGAGGAGAGGTTGAGGAGGATGAAGATGAGGGCTGGTGGCGCTATGGAGTTGTTAGAACTAGGTCTAGGAGGAGACATTACTGTTGGAGAATGTGGATTCGTGATGGTATAGGGATTCCCCTCTGTTCTTTGCTTTCTGGATTTTGGGAATAATTTGTCTTTTCCCAGTTCTGTTTCTGTGTGGATTGGATTTGACTGGAGGAGATTGAATAATAATATATTCTTCTATTATTATTTTTCAGATGCATATGCTTTTCAGTTGGGTTCTAGCTTAAGCTTTTCGGCAACAATTTTGTTTTGTTTGATTAAAGACTACCAATTGTATTAAGATATTGCAGATCGCGAGATAAAAACCAAAATGACCTGGGAAACACTAGTTTTGGTTAATCTCACATCACATTCACACCCACCAAAGCAAAGAGGCTTGGTACCATTGCATACATGTATTAATTTATTCAATTTTCAGGTCAAATTTATATTTATGTATCGACAATTTAATATTTTCTAATTTAGAATTCTTTAAATTTAATTAATATTCTAAAATCAAGCTCGCTAATGGCCGTATAAAATATTAAGTGGTATATTTAAAAAAAAGTGAATAGAATTCTAGGAAATAAAATTCTTAAAACTAATACTACCCGTGGATTACACGGACATGGTTAGTTTTTTAAAAGTATACACATAAAACTTATTTAGGAAAAAACTTGGTTAGTCTAAATTTTAAATATTTTTCAATAACATTTTTAATAAGTATACTATTTTTTAAAAACATATTGTTTTTTAAATTTGTATCCCGTTTCTTAAAAAAGAAATTATTCATTCTTTAAGCCAATATTTCCAAAATTTTTCTCCACAAACACAACAACTGAATAATTTTTTGTATTCACTTTTAGTGGGTAACAATTTTTTGCTACTAATTTTCTATATTAATTTATGTTATAAAATAATTTTTTTTGTTTTTTTAATATAAATAGATTATAGTTTTGAGAAACACTTTATTTTTTAAATTTTTTTATTCTTATTGATTCTCTTTTTTTTGGGTTTTTTTGTCCACTAATATATTAATTATTTTTATGCATCATCCTTCCTCTTTGTTTTTTTTTGATTTTTTTCAAGTTTAATTCTTTTTTTAATAAAAATATTTCTTATAATTGAACCTTTTCCTTTCTATATATATATTTTTTGTGTTGTTCTATTTTTTCCCATTCTAAATATTTTTTGTTAAAAATATTATTTAATGAGATTATATTTTTAAAATTTTTTTATGTTTCATATTAATTCTTTTCATGCTTAATTATTTTTTGATGCTGTATATTATTATTTAAACTAATGGTTTCCAATTTTTTTTCTTTTTTGCTTTTTTTGGAGGCTATTTCATATTAAATTTGTTTTTAGAATTTAATTTTTTGAACCTATGTTTTCTACTTTTTTAAAAAAAAATTTATTTCGGTTTTTGTTCTTTTAAAATGAATGTTTTATATAAATTTATTTTTTGCTCTAATTTTACTTTAGGCTATGTTTTATATTTTTAATGTATATAACATTCATTTTTGAATAGTATTTTGTGTTTTATAATTTTTATACTTTTTTGTTTTTTTTGTTTGTCCAAATATTATGTTTTTATTTTTAAAAATAAGCTAGTATAAATTTTCTATATTTGAAAGTATTCTTAAATTAAATAGTTTTATAGTGTTTGAAGAAAGAATTTCATTATATAATAAGATAATTGAGAAATTGAATGAGAAATCTTTTATTTCTTTCTTAACCAAAAATTTCATGGTACACAATATTTTTCATGATATTTTTTTCAGTACATTCATTATCATCCTCCAATATGCGTAATCCTTCTCTGCTTGTTACGCGTGAAACAGCAACATACAGTTGACCATGTGTGAAAACTTGTTTCGGAAGATATAACCCAACACTTTTTAGTGACTGACCTTGGCTTTTGTTTATCGTCATAGCATAACATATTGTAACCGGGAATTGTCTTCTTTTCAGCTTGAATGGCCATTTTGTGTCTGTAGTCATTGTTGTTCTTGGTATATTAACTTTGCTCCCCTGTTTTATTTCAGAAATCTTTTTTGCCTCAATGAACCACTTACCCATTTGTGTGACTATTAGCCTTGTACCATTGCATAGTCCTGCCTTTTGATTGATATTGCGTAACAGCATAATCGGTACTCCAACTTTGAGTTTCAGCTCGTGGTTTGGTATTCCTGGCATCTTGATTTTGTTCAAAAATTCAACTGGATAAAGCATGTCATGCTCTGGTATTGATGTTGAATGTGTACAAATGCTGTCACTGCTGAGGAATGTTTGTTCTTCTTCATCAATTTTTTCCATGATGTAGTGATTCATTTATGTAACTACTTCATTTGTTGGCGCCAAAAAAACCACAACATAAGGACCAGTTTCATCATTTAAGAATTTCTCAGAAAATATTTCTGCTTGAACTCCCCACAAAGTAACTTGATACTTATCATTCCTGAAATGTGATTAACAAAAAAATGTTTAAAATAATATTTTAAAGAAAATGAAGTCAAAGAAAATGACAAACTATCTTACTCTGAAATTATGATTTCAGCGGAACGCTTCTTTAGTGTTTCATTGGTTGATGCTATTAATTCCAAAGAACCGAGAGAGACCAATATTGAAACGCCCCGGCCCGTATTTACCGTACACAGTAAACCCGAGCCGGAACTGTGACAACCCAACCCAAAATGACTCAGCATACAGTGTATAAAACAAATATCCGGGCTCGACAGCCCATAATAAAAACGACAATAATAACACAATCGGCCCAATGGCCCAATAATAGCAAAAGTATGCACAGCGGAAGACTTTAAATAACTAACACTAACACTGTATGCAACACATGCAAACTATGGATCCAAGCCCGTCCAAGGGAAACGTCACAGCCTGTCTGGAATGCACCCAACCTGTACATGAAACAACTCATCCTACGGGATGAAAGCCCGCAGGTGAGGGGTGAGTCCGAAGTGC
>JAKUCV010006986.1:0-123125 GCA_028386065.3 Turnera subulata | reverse complement strand
GTCTTAGATTATGGTGCTGGGGGAGAGTTAGTGGTTGGTGCCTGCTCCCTGTCTGTACCAAGTTATTGTTATTGTTTGGGCACTGGGGGAGAGTTAGTGGTTGGTCCTGCTCCCTGTCTGTGCCAGTTATTACGTGGAGGTACCGGGGAGGGGTCCACGGGCTAGCTAGCTTGACTACCAGGCGACGGCCATCATTTAGCTTATGATAGGGGCCCTGATAATAAAATTGGATTAGCGTGTCTAGAATCACCCGTGTGTATTTAAGGTTCGTGAGAACCTTGGTTTTGTTGTGTTGTGACTTGGAATAATTACGGTGTTGTATATGTATATTTGCTTTTGGGTTTACCCGGTGGGCACTTCGGACTCACCCCTCACCTGCGGGCTTTCATCCCGTAGGTTGAGTTATTTGTTGTTCAGGTATATTGCATTCCAGACAGGCTGCGGCGTCATCCCTTGGACAGGACTCGGATCCATTAGTTGCATCATGGGTTGTATACAGAGTCGTTGTGAGTCGTTAAGTCTTCCGCTGTGCTGTTTATTTTGCCGTTGGGCCGTAGGGCCATATTGTTGTTGCTTACAGTGTTTTTGTGAGTTAAAGTCTTCCGCTGTGCATATTATTATTGTTGTTGGGCCATTGGGCCGGTTTTATTATTATTGATGTTTGTTATTTTGGGCCGTTGGGGCCGAGTTGTTGTTGTACACACTGTATGTTGAGTCATGTTGGGTTGGGTCGTCACAGTTCCGGCACGTGTTTACTGTGTACGGTAAATACGGGTCGGGGCGTTTCAAGGGGAATGTAAAAAGTTTGAAGTAAAACACATCTGAATAATAACTGTAGCCGGCTTAGGTTTTTTTTTTAGTTATGACAGTGTTTTTCCTTCAATGTCCTGGGGTTTATATTACTTTGACAGCGTATTTATGAAAAGCTGCGTTAAGTTCATGTTATATGAAATTGTATATGGTAAGATGACCAACTCTAGACATGGAAGAGAATTCTTGGTCGGCCATGTGGATTGAGCTTTTATAAGGTGTTTGTTTGGTCCAACTATTGTTGCAAAGCTCTGAACCATATCCTATTGTTAAGCAAATTCATTCATGTTTGAATAATATTGGGCATGGACTTTAATTATTTCTTTGATTATCTTGCCTTCATGAGAATTAAAATATTATTGGTAATTGATAAATATGTTTGCTATCACCTGCTGATTGACTGCGTGACATTTATTGCTGTATGACTGTGCAAATATGACTTGTAAATTGAATTTGAATTAGATTCTCAAAAAAATATGACTTGTAAAAGGCTCCGTGGCACTGTGATTGTGCATATGTATTTCTGTGCTTTCAAAAGACAACATACTCAATAGTCAAAGCAGGTTATTAGTACATGTGAGTCAAAACTACTGTACATGTCCTCTTCAGGGGCTCAAAGTGGAATCCCCTTGCTCAAGTGGATGCACAAATGTTGATATAACAAGTTCGCAATTACGGTAACTGCCTAATTCCATCTCTACAGATCTATTTGCAACTACTTATTTTGTTATTTCCGAGCAAAATTAGTTACAGTTTTTATTTTGTTTAATTTCATTGTTGTTAATTATAAGTTGCGAGAGAGGTTATGTTTTTTCTTATTTTTTGTGAATTTCGTTATGGTTTTAATTAATGTAGCAAAAAGTCCATTCGGGGAAGGAATAAGGAAGAAGACGAGGCGCTTGAGCTGGAAGTGTACAAGCAAGGAGCGATCAAAACGGAGCTGTGCAGCAAATGCCAGTTTGCCTATGCCATCAAGGAGCTGGATCATTTACGGCTGGGTGCTTACCAGTCTGGTTCAAATGGGATCCCAGCCTCAAGCCCTCGTCGCACTTTCTTCATTAGGACACCATTCTTCTTTGATGTAAAGTCCTTAAACAATATTCTTCTTTTCTGCACGAAAATATATCTACTGACCCATTTTTAGTCACTATTCTCCAAACTGTACTAAAAGAAATCAAACATTTTGTCTCCTCTACTTGTTATTGCAGATCAACATGAAAGGTCTTGATGGCAGGAAGAAGAATGCCAAGAATGGTGCAATTACAGAAGCACTACAAGGTTTGTACAAGATCTTGACCTTGCTATTTTAATTTGAGTTCTTAATATTCATTGCTTATCAGCCTCATTTTTCGTTTTTTCAACCTCATTAATTTAGTATTCAATGAGGTATGCCTGAAAAGTCTGATTTTGTTGTTGTTGTTTTCTTCCGCAGTCAATGTCTCCTTTGATTCAGTCATTACAATGTCTGTGATGACTGAGGAAAGCTTTTTGAACCATAATTTTGTACATGAGGACAAAACTGAATGGGAACTTGAGGTATATAACGAATACTGCGAACTTCTAATATCAAACATTGACTGTTGATGGACCTTTTGCCCGACTGATAAGATGGTTGTTTCCCCATCTGCAGCTTGGCTGGATTTACAAGTCAATCACAGAGGATTTTCTAACAGGTTTCAGGATGCATTGCCGTGGGTGGAGATCTATGAACCGCATGCCAAGGTTACCTGCATTCAAGGGTTCAGCAACCCCCATCAATCTGTCAGATCGGCTCAACCAAGTTCTCCAGTGGGCTCTTGGTTCTGTTGAGATCTTCAGTCGTCACAGCCCGCTCTGGTATGGCCACAAGGAGGAAACCTTAAATGGTTGGAGATCAACACAACTACCTACCCCTTCACTTCCTTGGCACTGCTCGCCGATTGTTCCCTCCCAGCCATCTGCTTGCTCACTCGACATCTGTCCTTTATGGCCACCGCTGCCACTTCCGCCATGCCCTCACGGACCAGGGGAAGCTCTTGGGCCGCCAGCGTAAGCCCAGCTCACTCAAGCCCTCATCAGAGGTAAACTAAAATGATGAGGTTATATTGTAGAGAGACATGCATATAATACAGATCCATTTAGATATCAAGAGTAGACTGAGAGAGGACGCGGTAAATCTGTCCTTTATGGCCACCGCTGCCACTTCCGCCATGCCCTCACGGACCAGGGGAAGCTCTTGGGCCGCCAGCGTAAGCCCAGCTCACTCAAGCCCTCATCAGAGGTAAACTAAAATGATGAGGTTATATTGTAGAGAGACATGCATATAATACAGATCCATTTAGATATCAAGAGTAGACTGAGAGAGGACGCGGTAAATATCAATAAGAAGAGTTGTGGTCAGGCTAGTAAATACAATATGAATTAGGTAAAGGGATATGGACGGTTGTAAGGTAGGAATATTAGTTTCTGCATGCCACGAGGGAGAAACTTGGAAAAAAGAGGTGGTTGGCATGATTCTGCTGCCAGGATGGTGGAGAAAATTGGAAGCACTCTGGAGACAGACCTTGAGTGATTTTGTTTTGTGGTCTCTGTTCCAATTTTAGCTTTTGGGTGTGGTACATATTTGAGAAACATGGGTCAAGAGTTATGCTGATGGTGGAGTTCTTGCTATGATGATTCCTGGATAGTGTGAAAACAAGCGCACTTTTCTGATTCAGGTGATTAACACTTAAAAACTTGATGACTTTTGGCAACTGAAATACTTGGCTTTTATGGCTTTAGGTTTTGATGCATGCTCTTTTATGGATGCTAATGATCGATCTGTATTTTCAGCTTATTAACTTCGCATGGCCGCGTTAGTTACCTTATTTTGAGATGTGGAGCGAAGGCGTAGAGAATTAGCATCAAAATTTTGTCGTATATTCCTGATTTCTTCTTGTTATGGTGTTAAATTTGTGAAATTAACTTGGTGCCGATAGCTGCGTTATCTCGTTTTAAAATTAATAATTGCACTTCCTTACGCTACCATTGGCGCTTTCATTCCACGACAACTTTTTACAGTTTAAAATTGATTATAGGTTATTTTAATAGCTAAGATAACATCACTTGAGAATATGGGAATAACTTCATTGGTCGGAGAGCAGATGTGCTTCTTTTGGTTAGTAATTAATTTAGTTGGGGAAACGCGTCTTTGAAACTTTGATTTCCCCGTAGCCTAAGCCTGCAAGTCGCTGATCTCGTACCATCTGTGAGAAGGCAAATCAACAATAAGAGGAGAGGGGTAAGGAAGATGGAGCTGAAGGAAGTTTTGGGATATGGGTGGTTTGGAAAGACGAGGAGGCAACCTTAGCGATGAACTTCGCCTGTGTTTTCTTTTCCAATTCCACCCATTCCTATGATTCCCTAGAGTTCCTCCCTTTCCTTTCCTTCTCCACAACGTCGCTTTGGCTCATGATTCAGTATCGGCTACATCTGGGTAAGTCTTTCCAGGTAAATCCCTATGAGCATCCACTGATCTAGTCATTATGACTGTTCTTTTTTTTTTTTTTTTTTGTTAGTCATCAGTGTTAGCCTGAAAACTTCTAGCTTTAGGCTTTTAAGGGACCAGCCAAGCAACCCATTTTTTTGCCAAACTTGAAATTGATGAGCATCCCAAGCCGACGGTGTTGCACGTCCCTTTGTTGGGCTTTAGAAACTTACAAAAAAAAAAAAAAACTTATAATGAAAGATGGAAGCTTTATGGCAAATGCGGTATCTTTTTTGTATGTAAAGCAGGAGTACAATTCGATAAGAGTCACCTCGGCCTTGCAAAGATTAGCCCATGGTATCAAGAATAAGATAATTGGGCACTACAGCCTTAACGTTGTTGGCCTTGGTGCTCAGCTTGCTTCCTCTTAGCCTTTGATAGCTTTACCTCCTTTGGTACGATTATCAAAGCCTAGACCCAATGAACCCCTAGGGAGTTGGAAAGTTGAGCCTCACACCTCCTCCACAATATCAAATACAGCAAGGCGCATAGAAAAATTAACCCTACCAGATAAATTTTTTTCGCTGGTAGATCGAGGGAGAGAGTGTTTGGAGGGAGTGGGAGGAAATGAAGGGATAGGGAAGAGAAACGGGTGATTCCCTCTCCGTTTATTCTTTCCTACTCCCTCCATGCCATCTACTTCCTCTTAGTCCCCTCTCTCCGTCTCCCAGCTCCATATTAGTTCACGCCTGAATGGGGCGAGGATGGTTCCAGTAGTTAAGTAAAAAAAGCAGTGAAAGAGGTAAAAAGGTGAGGATTGTTAAAAGAGGACCTTTGGGTTTTGACCGATCGAGTCTCTATAATATACCCTTACTAACTCTCTCCTGCATCCTTTTTCTCTCCGGTTAAGAGGAGAGGGGGTAAGGAAGATGGAGCTCAAGTTTGTTTCGGGATATGGTTGATTTGGAATGATGAATTTGAACTTTTATTTCCAACTCCGACCATTCCTGTGACTTCCTAGAGTTCCTCCCTTACCCTTCCTTCTCTACTGCGTTGCTTTGGCCCATGCTTCATTATTTCGGCTACACATGATCTGGGCAAGTCTTTCAAGGTAAATCTCTTCAAGGATCTTCTACCCTCTTTATGGATCTAGTCATTATGACTTTTATCTGTTGTTTTTACTGTTAGGGGGCTGCTTGGGATAACATTGACGAGTGGAAGCGGAAACTGAAAATGCTTTTGCGGGGAACGGGGGAAGCAAGAATTGGTCTCCAGGGAGAGGAAGGACAGGCGTGATTTCAACCGAATTGCAGCTCTTGCCACCAAATTGGGCTCGTATACGTATGGATACTGTTTCTACTTATTGCTTCATGTGGTGTTCTTGTTTAATTCTTATCATTCTTATCTGGGTATCTTGTTTTCCTCTGCAGCCATTCCTATGGGAAAGCTGTTGTATTCATTATGGTTCCGTTACTGAACTACAGATTTGACTTGGATGATATGCCTAGGTAACTCAGTTTAGAATCTAAACAACTTTTTTCCTTTACTATGGATTTCTTTGTGGCGGTAGAAAGTAGGAACTACCACTTTAACTATTTAATCTCTAGGTTAATTTCCTGACACTTAAGTAAAAGTTGTCTCCAGTTCTTGTGACTGTTGTCATTTTCTAATTTTAACGTGCTAGTGCTGGCCGTCTAATTGAAGCTCTCAATAATTTGGTGGTAAGCTTACCTCTTGGTCTGATGAGAAGGGTCGAAACTTATCTCGGAGATTACCTCTTTCATAAGTCTAGGACCAAGAGAGGCTTTCCTGCTACCTTCTCGAGATCAAGCAGTGGTAGTCTCTCTACTGATGACGGCCTTTTTGAGTAACCTGAGCCTCTGGCTTCCAGTAATGCTGTCATTGAAAAACTTCTAAGCTGGAGAAGTATGCAGCTGCTTGATCAGCAAAAGGCTTGGCAGGTTCATTTTCCTCTGATGTATATTGATTTATGTTGCTTTCCCCTGTCAAAGTTATTCGTTGATCAATTGGAGAGGAAGATAAAGTTATGTGATTTAAGTTTCATTGAATAAAAAGGTCATGTAATTGTTGATCTGTAATAAAGTTTTCTCTTTTTTTTTTTTTTTTTTTTTTTTCTGGTGATGTCCATTTGATGCGAAATTTTTACTCCCTGCTCATACTGCTCATATATGATGATGTTAGTTATTGTAAATTCTTATGCCTTTCCTTTAGGAATCTGCAGAAGGCAAAAAAATGCTTGATTTTCACAGAAGTCTTCCAGCTTACAGGAGAAGGATGCAATACTGTCTGCCATTTTGCAAAAGCAGGTTTGAGAAGTCTAATGACTTTTTTCTTGTAATCTGTTGCTTTCTGGTGGCTTTCTGTGGACATTTTTGCTGCAATGTAAAGTGAAATGTAGGTGGCAGACTGTAGTTGCAAGAAATGATTGTTGGTGTATGAGTTAAGAGTGCAAAGCAGAGCTCCTGTAAAAGTTATTTAAGCTACTCAAAACATGCTGGAAGGTTATATGAATATTGAGTGATTTTAATTGTGGCACTCTGATCTGTTGATATGGAAATTGAATAAGTTGTTTGTTGTTATGACTGTGCTAATTGATTGTGAGCTTTGGTTGTGTTACTTAAATTCCATTTGCATCATGACTTTAAATAATATCTGAATTTTATATTCTACAGGTTGTTATAATATCTGGTGAAACTGGATGTGGCAAGACAACACAGATTCCTTGGTTTATATTAGAATCTAAAATAGAGTCTCGCCGTGGAGCTCTTTGCAGTGTTATATGCACCCAGCCAAGAAAAAATATCTGCCATCTCTGTTTCAGAAAGAGTTGCATCAGAGAGGGGTGAGAGCTTGGGTGAATCTGTGAGTTCCTCTTTCAAAGTCTCGATTAATTAGCTGTATTGCTATCATGTATCATTTAAAATGTTCTGAAGAAAGTTGAAGTGAATCTTTATGGTTCTTGGCTTCTCTTTGAAGGTTGGATACAAAGTTCGGCTTGAGGGTGTAAGAGGGAAGGATACCCATCTTCTCTTCTGTAGCACAGGCATATTGCTAAGGAGACTGCTAGTTGATTGGAATTTAAGGGGCATAACTCATATTATTGTGGATGAGATTCATGAAGGTGGAATGAATGAGGGTAATCTGCTACTTGTTTGAGGTTTAATTTTTTGGGACTGTAAGTTTGATTTCTCATAGTGAATACTTGCAGATTTTTTGCTTATTGTCCTTAAAGAACTGCTCCCTTTCCAGCCAGAACTCAAACTGATTCTTATGAGTTCAACCTTGGATACTGAACTGTTTTCATCCTACTTTGGTGGAACCTCAATTTTTAGCATACCCGTGAGTCTAACTGATGATGCTGGTTTCTGTTTTCTATAGAGCATTTTTATGTTGTTGGAGGCAAATATTTGAAGTTGTACATTTATTGACCTATGCTTTCTCTTGGCTCTCCTAATAACCTCCTAATTTCATTTGGCGGATCCCTTGAAATTGTAGAGCACTTAGCAAACAACAAACTTTCAGCTCTGTTGTTGATTTTCTCCGAGGAATAATTATCGTCCATGCTGCTTTTTTTTTTTTTTTTGAAATAGAGAAATGTCACCAAGCTTATGATTACTTCTTTGTATTTACTTGGCAAGGGTTGCTGTACTCAGTCTCCCACTGAACACTATACTGGAAATGCAATGAATTAGAGCTGGAGGGGTTGCCAAGTTGGTGCAGTAGGGGAAGAAAATGTATACCCGGAATAACTTAAATTTTGTAAACTCATACCAAGCAAATGTTGATTCTTATAATCTATTGCTGCCTTATATCTTTCGTGTCTTCTATGTACTTGCTATATCTCTCTCAATATTTATGCATATTCTATCTGGGCTTTCTGGCTAGTTGAAGTTGTTTCGTTCGAAGTAGCCACCAGTATGGCATGTAAATTATATACCGGATTCTTCAAGTTATATTTTTTCTGTAGGATATAAAGTTCTGCAAGTTTTATTTGATGTTCTGTAGAACTGTATCTGATTCCATAGATTGGAAGGCTTGCTCTAATGTCATGTCTCTCTCTTTTCTATTGTGTCCATCCTATGGTTTTACATACCCAGTACAACACACATTTTTTGGAAGACATTCTAGAGATGACGTGCTACAAGTTGACTCTATACAACCAAATTGATGATTACGGCCAGGAGAAGGCATGGAGAATGAACAAACAAGCTCCTAGAAGGAGAAAAGGCCAAATTGCTTCCGCTGTTGATGTATGCAATTTCTGTGACTGACCTCTGTTTTCATTCTCAGCTTTTCCTGATTTCACTTCTCATTTTGGGAATTCACCAATCAGGATGCACTCAGCGGAACCAATTTTAAAGAGTATAGTCTGCAAACTCAGGACTCTTTGTCATGTTGGAATCCTGATTGTCTTGGTTTCAATCCTATTGAACATCTTTTATGCCATATATGTGAGAATGAGAGACGGGGTGCTGTTCTAGTCTTAATGACTCGATGGGATAACATAAGTGCCCTAAAGGATAAACTCCAAGCTCATCCTATATTGGGTGATCCTAGCCGTTTCTTGTTGCTCACATGCCATGGTTCTATGGCTAGCTCGGAGCAGGTAAACTTGCTATTTTGATTCCTCATATATTCAATAATTTTATTTCACTACTGTGTCTTGAAATTGATTGTTGCTTAAGATGCTGTCTTCATTCACAATTGGTACACTCGATGCATCTTGGTTATTATTTTATAATCATGTTAACCAGCTGATGATTATAGTCAGAATGATTAATCTGATACTCCGATTCTAGTGTTTCTTCAGTTTGATATTAGCCAATTGATATTTTTGCAGATTTGTGCTTCATCTGCTGTGCTAGAGTATAACCAGTTTTGCTGTGTGTAATTGCTTTTCACTAAGATACTCTTGCACATTTTGTTTCTTTTATTCTCCAGTATGTGCTTGAAAATTCTTGTTGTTTGTCATTATATTTCGGTAATAATTTCCGCTGAGATTTTTCCGGGTTGCTTGCTGAGGTTAATATTTGATAAAGCTGAAGAAGAAGTCGTGAGGAAATTTTTGCTGGCAACTAATATGGCTGAGACAAACATCACAATCAATAAAAAGAGTGCAGAAAAGGATGTTGCAACTGATGCATTGCAATGGCTGGTCGGTGGACCCAGACAGGCGAGAATAAATTTTCACATGCCAATGTTGCTTAAAAGCAAGAAGGATCATTGCTAAACTGCCATTTATGAAGCTATGCAAATAGAAGGCTTTTTGTTGTTTGGGATTTGCCTGAACACACTAGAAGAAAGGCCTTGTTACTCTCGAGTATTCAGCTCCCTTTCCGTCTAAATGGGCGAAAGAAGGCTAAATTTTCAACCCTAGGGAACCTAATCTTATCCTGCTGTATGGGTAGGCCAACGGCTGTTGGAGCTGGCCCCTAGCTGGTATATTGTCACTGATTAAGAATTTTTGGATTCCCAGTTCTGTTCATGGAGTTAAGCGCCTTGTTAAAGTTGAGGGACTTGTATGGGTAGTTGTCATTCATATCGTGCTTTTGCTCTTTGGACCCTGAATGGTGAGTGAAATATTTGGGGTAGATCAACTGTATATGGCTGCACCATGTCGATGGAGATTGTACAGGAATAGATGAACAGTCTCGTACATGCCAATTGATTTGTGTATTGCTTAAGTGCTGGAGCCTGTATATTACAATAGGTTTGCGGCACTGTATTCAACTCTTGTTGTCAGAGGGCATTGGTATCATTGGAAAAATGAAATCATTTGTTGGGGTGAAAACTTGATCTGGAAAGAAATAATAAAAAAGAAACCATCTCAAATAGGAAATTATGTCTAATTAATTAGGTAAGACTATTAAATCATTATAAATTGGGTCCCTACAATTAGTTAACAATTTTATCCCCAAGATCTCTATCCAATTTTAAAATCTCCGAGGCAAATCTGTGAGTATATTTTTTTCATTTTCTCGTATCATATACTTTTTCAGGGATTTTTAAACCTTTGGTCTATTCTATTGTAATTCTAATGAAGTCTCATCAACCGTTGCAATTCTCATAGTACATAACCACATCCATATGCAGTGTATTAACATTTATGCTGAGATATGTATTGTTCCGGTATTTTAATATTAATGTCCATTCTAAAAAATAAAAGTTAATTTCAGCGAGTTATCTTTACATCTCCTTACCTTAACCAGAGCAACGAATTTCTCTTATTCTTTTTTAAAAATCTATTCACGGCTGGCAGCCTTTTTTTTTTTTTTTTTTTATGGAGGCTGGCAGCTTAATAATTAATATAGCAAAATATTGGAAGCAAATGAATAACTTTTGCGGTTCTGGGTTGTAATAAATCTTAAGACTTGAAAAAATTGATAATATAAGTAGGTTATCTATTTTATATATTCCTTACTCATCCGAAATATAATCATTAATATATTTTTTTATTCTGTTTTTACATCATATGTTTTGCTTTAATGAATTATCATACTTTTTTTTTCTTATTCTTTCTAATTTTTTTAGTATATTATATTTTAAAAAAAATATTGAGGAATTGTGACACTCGCTGGGGACACGCAGGGGGAGGAGACTGGTTCAATTGGACTGATTATAGCAGCCGCCATTCTAACCGTCCCAACCGCCATCGTCGCTCTTCGCAATCAGTCGGTGCATTGCTTTAATCCGAGTCCTAATAGGTATGGGTTTTGTCGGATGGCGGCGTAGGCGCGCCTATAAATTAGTAGTCTTGTGGTGTTATTTTTCTCATTCATCGCGTTTCTCCCTAGTCCCAAAATATTATTGTAAAACCCTAGTTTGTTTGTTCTTTAAAATTGCTGCAGAAGATGGAGTATTTGATGAATGAGGAGTTGATTGACCAGTTATTTGTCCTGAAGATCTCAATCGCCTTGAGAGTTCCATCGGTTGACGAGGCGGTGAAATTCTACAAGCAAGCTTTCGGAGCGGTTGAGTGTCCGATCCCGAGCTTCCCCGAGAAGGAGCTGAATGGCATCCAGGCCACAAAGCTCGAAATCTACAACCGCTACCCCATCCTCATCACGGATAGCGCATTGGTTCCTGCGACCAGCCCGGGATCACTTAGTCTGTGCCTGCAGGTTAAGGGTCGCCAACTTGCTGATCTGGAGGCTGCCGTTTCGAGGGCGGTGAATGCGGGAGCCACCACGAACGGAGAGGTGGTGCTTGATCCAACCAGCGGTAGGCCAAGTGTGAGACTGGATGATCCCTTTGGGGTCGTGTGGTACCTCTATGTACCCTCCGACGCCGAGATTTCCTCTGATAATCGGAGAGAATGTGAGCTTCTGGATGAGATTCTCGAGGTCCCGGTTGAGCAGAGGGACGCGACTCGGTTTGGGGATCCAAACTATCCTTATTTGAGCAAGTTGAAGGTTCTGCTCAGAGTTCCTGATCCCGTTGCGGCCGTGCAGTTTTACACTACTGTTTTTGGGGCAGTCACAGCACAATTCCCAACAGAGAATGAGATCCCTCGCCTGAATTTCACGGCGCTCGAGTTCCGGCGCACTTTCTACGTTCTGGTTTCTGGGGGCTCAGCGCCACAGAACAACAACATGAGTTCTGGCATTAACTTGTGTGCCATGACTGCTGATGTGGAAGAATTAGTTGCGAGGCTTAAGCAAGCCGGAGCGGTGTTGGAGGCGGACATTGTTTGGGACGACCCGGCCCACAAGTTTAGGGGTATGGCCAAACTCAGGGACCCGTCCGGAGTATTATGGTTCATTCATCAAATGACTCTTGAAGAAGAATTCAGTGGAAGCGGCCCCAATTTGGAAAGTGCTAAAGAGTACGATCCTCGAGCGAGGGAGGCATTCAGGCTGCGGGAAAAGGCTGCCAGAGAGGGCAGGACGTGGCCTGCTGTTGCTCCCTAGTTGCCAGCCCTTCTTTGGGGTTAGACTTAGAATTTGTGCGTATTTGAGTTTCCGGGATAATACTTTCCAGCAAACTGCTTATCTATGTAGTTAATTATCTCTTCTTCTTCTGTTAGTTTAAATAAATAAAGATGTACCACCGGGGGTGGTGGCCCAGTGGTAAAGCCTTTAGCCTGCCATCTCTAGGATTCGGGTTCGAGTCCCGGCGCTTCCAGTCAAGCCCCATTATAGTGTGATGTGGCCGAATATGGCCTTCCACACTGTGGGGTGGTGGCCGTTGAGCCCGGGGTCTCCCCGACACTATGACGCGTAGCAGGCGAGGGTGTCCGCTGGTGCCCCGGTGGGCGGTCTCTCCTATGAGGAGGGTCTAATGCCAGGATGTAACCGGTTCTGACCGGGGCCTGGACCGACGGGGCGATGATGACACCACTGATGCCTTTTTTTTTGCGACAAAATAAATAAATAAATAAATAAATAAAGATGTTGCATTACTTATCTACCAATCATTTATTAGTGGTTTCTTCCTCCAAATCTTTGCTTTGGCATGCGTTTCCGGTTCTTCTTAACACATCCCGATCAGTGTGTGTGTATGCATGTTTTACTTACTTAAAAAAAACACTCTTGGAGATTGATCCTCAGTCAGAAGTCACAACCCAACCTTACTGTGGGCTTCATCCCATCACATGTATATTTGCAAAACTAGCACCATCCACCAAGCCCTCCTGCGATCATCGGCATAACCTTCCCTTAAGAGGGATTTTTTATATTGCTATCTAGCTAAGGCTTCAATCAATTGTAGCTCCAATTATCTGACCTAGGAGCATTTCAAGTGATCTATTATTCTTCTTTTTATCAAGGAATAATTTCTGTCTCTATTGAATGTCTTTTCCCATTGGTTTTTTTCTTACAGATCCATATATCTTCATTTTGTTTTCCTCTCGTCGTTCATTCATTTGACCTGGTTATTTCTTCTGCTGGAACATTTCCAATCTGGAGTGCTCGTGACTCTAATGTGAAGTCTCCTGCGGAGGATCCAATGAGAATCCTCCGGAAAGGGTACTCTGTTACAATAGTTCTAGCAGGTGTCACATTTGGTGCGGCAATGCATCTCCTGAATTTGAAGTTATTCATTTTGCTCTGCTATTAATTTCTTTCTGCAGTTTTAGTCTTTTGGTTTAACTTTGCCTTATGTGGATTGGGTGGTATCATCACGGCTTATGCATTCGTTTGGATCACCAAGTACTATGCAGATTACAAGCATGAGCTAGAGCCTGTACGGACATTGGCTCTTGCTAGTCCCACAGCCCATGGGACTATCATAATTGCTGGGGTTACCTTGGGCCTTGAATCAACAGCTTTTCCAGTTCTTGTCATTGGTTTTTCTATTATCTCAACCTTTCGGCTTGGTCTCGCATCTGGATTAATCGAGGATGTTGGAAACCCAACTGGCGGGTTATTTGGTACAGCTGTAGCCACAATGGGAGTGCTCAATACCGCGGCCTATGTACTTACCATGGATATGTTTGGGCCTATTGTTGGCAATGCCGGTGGAATTGTAGAGATGAGCAGCAGGTAAACCTCGATCGTGGTCTTCTGTTCCAATCTTTTGGATCAATATGTGCTGATATATACTTTATGGCTCCGTTTGGGAGATTGATAGTATATTCTGTATCTGGGATTCTCAAAACGATGCGCTCTATACTATCCTTGGGTGGTGGAATTGTAGGAAGCCCTCGTAGGCGTAGAAAGTACTAGATTGGTAAGTCGGAGGGGCTCTATATTACCCTTCCCTTTGTATACGATCATTAAAGTCAAAACATTATTATCGATAGATAAAAGGCCTATAATGCCATCCATAAGATGCTATTAATACTATACCCTTACACGACACTGAGAGACATTATAGTTAATTTCTATATCTTAGCCAAGCACGAAGGTTTGCATTTTGCGATTGAATTTTTTTTTTCATGTAAACATCAATTCGCTGAGAAAACTAAAATTTTCTAATATTTGTTCAAGCTTAGATGTTGATTTTAGAGGTTTCTAAGCATCTTCGGCAGTCCTTGTAAGGATGTGTTGCTATTCAACTGATCAATTTTTCTAGCTGTCATTGGGCAGAACTAGGTAGCTACCATCTTCAGATGTGTTTTATTGTATGCGACTATCGAATGAGCGAAGGGGTGGGATTTTACTCGGTCTTTAATAGCTTTTTTTCCCACAAGAGGACAACAAGTCCATGTTATACAGTTAATGAACACATTCTTTTTTGCAGATTAAGAAAGGAGATCAGTTGAGTCTGTTGGAACCTTTAGTAGATTTTTCGTGGAAGGAAAAGGTACATTATCTAGCGTATTTTGTCAATTTTATCTAATCTGCATTTTTTTTCCTTACCGTGATGTATGGCATAGTGATGATCCAGATAAATCCTGATCCAACACCTAAATTATGCTTGTATCAAATGAACCAGCATTACAATTTCAAATCGATTAGCTTGGATTTCATTGAGCAAGTTCTTGTGAATGGCAAAGTTCTCTCTCAGTACAAGTGTTCGTTCATCAATTTATGCACAACACAAGCCATGAATGATTGTTTGGTGCAAAGGTGAATTGTGTGCTATCGAGGTTTTGCTGATTTTTCAAAGCGACTTGTTTGCTGTTACTAGTTTTTGTGCACGTGCGATGCACGTGGTGTGGTATTATCTTTTAAAATTGTAAATATGAATAGTTTTATTTTTTAATTTTTTAAAAATGTAATGCTAATAATAATTATTTATACTAACATTCACCAATAATAATAAAATGTTAACATTGTTTTAATGAAAAATTAATAACATATCGTTCAAATATTAATTATAATAGTAGTAGTATATAAGGTAATAACAATAATTTATTATTTTTTCTTCTTAATTTTCTTCGGTTGTACGTAGTTGTCTTCATCTCCAATACAGATGATGCTTTTTTGTTTTTTTTTCTTTGTTGACCTCTAAACTTGCAATTCTAACTCCTTTTCCATTTTGTTCTTTAACAGTTGCCTTTCATACTTCCTCTAGAATAAATTGTCCATTTTTTCTTCTATCGGAGCCGTTTGTTATATTCATCCTCGCTATGAAAATGTATTCTTCGTCTTCACAATCGGTAAACTTTTCCTTTGGTTGCTTTGCCTATAAGATTAAAACTTAGATTTGTGATTACAAATGCATTGTCTTTTCCTTCGGACACTTCAAGTCTTAGCATGAACCTATAAAATATGAATTAGATATGCTAATTAAAAATTTTAATGTAAATATTTAGCAAGGTTTTTCTTTTATAATGCTCATATCTTTGTTTATATCCATCATATACATTGCATTTTTCTTCTTCAGATCGTGCTTTGTTGTCAGAAACATATACTTTCTTTCCATATCTTTTGCATGCATGATACCATAGTTTTCTTTATTTTTTATCTTTTTAATTTTAGCTTGGAATGAACAATATATGACCTACATACATTCGATATTTTGGTTAATTCGAAACAAATATTGTTGTGAAAGTATATAAATTAGCATTATTAAACCTATATACTTACCTTTGCTTTGCACTACTAATGTTATGTATATCCCATATTGTAAATTTTGTAGCATCTCTCTTCCTTTTTGTTTTTGATTGTTGTGTAATTTGAATGTCTTCTTTTTGTCATTTCCCAAGTCTATTTTCAAAAAATTAATATATATTTTTTTCAATGCCATTTTTAACTGAAATAGATAATACACTTACTATTTTTTAATATGGATGACTTCTTGTATTTTTAGATTTATCATGATAGTTGTGCTATATGTCGTTGTTGATAATTGGAGCATGCATGAGAGTTAAATATAAATTTTGTAAGTTATATATATATATAGTCATAGAATCCAAACAAATTCCGGTCTGTTTTCGTGCCGTTTGTCCATATTTCTACTCATCTTTAATCTCTTATCATTTTGGATTGCATATTATTGTTATAAACAAATCTGGTTTCCCAAATCGTTAAACGAATGTCATTGCATCTAAATATCGTCGTCGAATATCTCTTGGACCTCCGATAAAAGAACCTGGTAGTATGAGCCTTTTTCCAACTTCATTTGCTCTAGTTTCTCTAGCCATGATACTATCAACAATACCTTGATATAATTATGATCTTATTTTTTTATTGTTATACCAAAAAATAGTCGAGTCTTGTTGATTCGAGTTTTATATACATGTCAACTACAAATTGTTGGAGCAATCTTCCAAGCAAAAGAAATAAAGTCCCTCCATAATCTCTTATTTGAAGCTTGTAGCAATAATATTCTCTACAAAAAACTTTTGATATTGTGGGTCTATGCACTCCTGCATAAGAAAAAGATTTTTTAACAAACTAAATATTATATATAAAACATTTTAAAAATTATTAGCCATGCTAATGATAGCATGTACCTTGATTTTCTCTTTCAAATATGTCATCAGAACACGAAAACATAGGTGTATCGTTAATGTTATCGATTGTAATATTTCTAGATTCACCATTTAGACAATCTTATTTATGAAAATTTTGATGCCAGCCAACTTCGCCTTTTGGAAAAAGTAAAGGGTATTGTAATGCATCATAATAACTATAAAAGAGCATCACCCTATGTCTTTGTCCATAATGAGTATGAACAGTAATATCTCTCTCAAATGATATGTTACCAGTATTCCTGTAATCAATATGGCAGCAACTTTGATCCGTCATAGTCGCATTATATATGCGTTGATCAAGAGATATTTAAGCTTGTATTAATACGTATTTTAAACTCGTCAAAGGATAGAAAATCTTTTAACCATTTCAAGAATTGTGCATAAGGATTTTTTTCAAGAATATCCATCAACTTCATTACTATACTCTCATTTAATTGTTCTTCTTGTGTTATTTGTATTCTGTTACGCAGTTCATTGTCAGTATCGTAAAAGTAAAGTTGTAAAAATTTGGGACTATTTTAAGTTGGCACCGTACAAGACAAATTGGTCTTGTACAATTTGAATGTATAGACTCCGAGCTTTGATGATACCAGTTCCTTATCTAATTTAACTCCAAAAGATGTAAATAAAAAAATATTGTTATATGCTTTAATAATGTATGCATGGAAAAACATTTGCATGTTCGTGCAACTCAGAACTTGAATGTTGATATTCAGTCGCTCCTGAAATATTCTTTAAAAATAATATAAAATAATAAAGCAGTAAAAATTTAAAAAATTAAAGTAAAATAAAATTTCTCACAAGACGTTAATTTTATATAATTTAAAATAATTATAAATATAAATTACTAACCTTGGTATCGATATGGGGTTGATAATGCATTAAGTAACATGAAACCTTTCTTTTAACGCTTGGAGTTTATATTATTGTCTGAAGTTATTCGATCACTTGGATTATTTTTTTTCTTTTACTCTTTATAGCTATTTCAATAATTAATTCCCTTTCGTCCTCTGTGAGTTGACTATAGTAGGTGTTCTTTTGCTTTTTTGGATGCATAATAGTAAAAAAAAAAAATATTGTACTGTAGATTTCCTGAAAAGAAGTGATGTTTTTTTCGTTTTTTTGTGTATCAACTTGATGAGAACAACAACTACAAAAAGGTCGGGTCATGTAGATATATACTGTAAAATAAATAGTATTATATTGCATGAAGAGAAGACACAAAACAACATCATCAAGCCCTGTCTTCTAAATAGTTACAGAGCCATAATCATCAATTTATATATATTAATTATATTTTCTTCCATGTACTATTTTTTATGTCTTCCTCACCAAATCATAACTCTCACATGTTTCTTTTTTTTCTTAATGTTTTCATGCTTTAATTATTTCTTAATTCACCTCCTTTAAACACTAATGCAACTCTTAATAATTCTTGCCTAAAAGTTTCATGGGCCGTTTTTGATAGATCACAAGATGTGAAGAAAAGGACTGTTTAGCTTTGTAATTAACGTCATGACATACTCCTACTACTAAAAGTTTCATGGGCCGTTCGTGGCTTTTTCACTTTCGGCTTTGCTTGTCGTTCCATATAATATATCATATTTGGTTCTTCTTAGTTAGTAGGATCATGTAGGTGGTTAGATGAATAAACTTTGAGACGGAGAACACAAAGCTATACCATTAAATTTGAAGCTTTAGAATTCCTAGCTTTGGCATGAGCTTTGGCACACTGCAACCGCCATGCTCTAAAACGATTCCATCCTATATGTTTATTCTTTTCTAGGTTCTATGAAACTATCTTTTTCCTTCACTGGATTATGTTCTGCAATTCAAGTACCACGTACACCCACCCATCTTCTTCTTCTTCTATTTCTTTTGTGTTTGTTAATTCGTGAAGATAGTAGGTGTTTACTTGTATCTTGCAGCAAATAAATAATAGCGTTTAAGTATCGTAGTTTGGGATTTAATAATGTATCATATCTTGTTTAATCTATGGTTGTATGCGAGCTTTACTAACCTAGTTATCGGTAATCGATTATGTCTTTTTTTTTTTCCTTTGTTATTGCTTTCTTTTAGAATTATAAATAATAATAATAATAAAATTGACTAATGAAAGGTAATTGAGTCAATTTTAAATAATAAAGGGTAATGGGGTTAATTTGCTGGCTTTTTTAGAGTTGGTGCTTTTATATAGTATATAGATTACTTTAAATGAGTTGTTTATTAGAATTAGTTTCTGAATACAGCTCCTGTTTTTTCGGGTTCTCTCTCGCTTGTCCGAGTTTCTCTCCCTCTAGGGTTTCTTCTCCTCTTTCGTAGGTTTTCTCCCTAGGGTTTGCTAGGGTTTTGGTTTTTTCGTGTGGGGTGTGATTGTTGGCTACTGTTTCCTGATGGCTTCGGCATCATGCCCTGGATCTGAAAGAGCGAAGGGGCATACGTCGTTTATTCCCCCTGACCCCACGGCAACGGAGGTTGATGTTGTGGTGGTAGATGTGGAGGAGGAAGTGGAAGCAGATTTGTCGGCTACGCTCTGTCTGGTATCCAAGCTTTGGACGGAACGCCCTTTTAACGCCCGTGCCTTCATGAACACCATGAAACAGGTGTGGCGGCCTGCTCATGGCGTGGAGGTCTCTCAACTGGATAGGAACCTCTTTGTGTTTCAGTTCTTTCATTGGAGAGACAAATAAAGGGTGTTGGATCAGGAACCATGGAACTTTGATGACCACATCGTGCTCCTTCGTGAACTCACAGGGGATGAACAACCCTCTTCCCTCCAATTATTTAGGGTTCCTCTTTGGGTTAAAGTTTATGACATTCCCTTCAATCTTCGTTCTCAAAAGCTAGTAGAGGATTTGGCGAGTAAGATTGGGGAGTTCAAGGAGCTGGAGCCTAACTGTAACCTGAAACGTGGCAAGTTCATCCGATTCCGGTTGGTTTTTGATGTTAGAAGGCCCTTGGTCCGTGGCTCCTCGATTGGTCGAAAACATGGGAAGCCTGTATGGGTGTATTTCAAGTATGAAAGGCTCCCTATGTTTTGTTTCTATTGTGGATGCCTAGGGCATGTGGATAGAGACTGCGCTGCGGGAGATGAGGAAGAGCTCAACCTCATTGACACTTCTTATGGAGATTGGCTGAGAGCGACCCCTAGGAGGCTGACAGGACCTAGGTATGGGAGTGAAGCAACATCGAAAAGGGTGGCTAGACGATTGATCTTAAAACCCTCACCTGAACCTATGCTCTCGACTAGTCACACTCATTCCCCAGACCATGCAGCCTCGGTGCGTAAGGATTCGGAAGTGGAGGTTCATTCTGTTCTGCCTACTGAAAGTACTTGTGAGGAAAATTTGGTGCAGGCAATTCACTATTCACAACCGGGATTGGAGGCACTGGATGAGGTTCTGCTTGGAGTTAACTCTATCAGCTTACATACCCCAAAGGCCAAAGCAGGGATAAATCATGATTGTTCCAGCTCTACTGCTCTGAGGGATGCACCTGCGACTGTTATCGTTTCTCAACCCCAAGTGTAGGATAATTTGATGGGGCTGGGAAGCATGGTAGAGGGCCTAGTTTTTAATACTGGAAGTGGTTCAGACTCAGCTAGGAACAAAAAGACAGAAACTCTATCACGATCAGGATCTCAGCTTCAGAGGGGCCAGAATACTTCTCCTAAGCAAGTGGCCGATGATGCGGATCAGGTGAAGGGTGCAGAACTGATCTCTGATGGGGTTCCTTTGGACCCTAGGTCAAAGGATCCTTTACCTTTGACTCAGGGGGAGTGGTTCCAGTTCATGGAAACGAAGAGCTAGAACTGGTGAGAGCCGAGAGCAGGTTCCTACTCGCTATGTTTTACTGAAACGGGGTGGAGATGATTTATTGATGGAGGATGTTGAGCTGGTTAATCAGGAAGCAGGGAAGAAGGCGAAGCCACAGCTCTCTCCCATATCGGCTCACCAATCACTAACGGCAGAGGTTGCGAAGCAACCCCGCCGACTTCAATGAGTATCTTATGTTAGAATTGCCGTGGTTTGGGGGATCCACGCGCAATTTCCTTACTATGCAAGCTGATTCAGCTTGAAAATCCTCTCCTAGTATTCCTTTCGGAAACTAGGCTGAAGCAAAGGGAGATGGAGAATATTCAACGTAGGTTAAGGTGGGAGGGCTTGATTGTTAGAGACTGCAATGGTGAGGGTAGACATCGCAGTGGTGGGCTAGCTCTTCTTTGGAAGGATGATTGTCAAGTTACCCTGCAATCGCTTAGTTTACACCATATCGATGTTGCTGTTCAAGGTGTGGGGATGGATTTGGAGTGGCGCTTCACTGGATTTTATGGTTGTCCTACAAGTCGGGATAAGTGGCAGTCATGGGAACTCTTACAAGCTCTCGCGCAACATTCTGCCTTATCATGGCTCTGCGGGGGTGACTTTAATGAGATACTTTTCCTCCATGAGAAGAATGGAGGTGCTTCTCGGTCCTCCTTGGAGATGCAGAAGTTTCGTGATGCATTAAATTTGTGCCAACTACATGACCTGGGCTACGATGGATGTAATTTTACGTGGGCGAGAGGTGAGGATGAGAATGCCATTGAAGAGAGGCTGGATCGATTTGTTGCTTCTCATTACTGGATGCAACTCTTTTGCTAACTGTCGAGTTCAACATCTTCCAAGGCAGAAGTTCGATCATAACCCAATTAAGCTATTCCTCCAAGGTCGATCGCCTCATGGTCCGAATCAGAACAAAATCTTTCGTTTTGAAGCTATGTGGATGGGTGAGTCAGGATGTGGCAACACAGTTGAAGAAGCTTGGCATGGTGTCTCTGAACCTGTTTCAGTTGAGAATCTGTAAGCAAAACTGGACCAATGTAGAGAATCATTATGTACTTGGAGTAAACAATATTTTGGGAATGTGACCCGCCTTCTTGTGCAGAAGCGAAAAGCTTTAGAGCGACTGAATGCCCAGCCCCAATCTCAGTTCGTGGTCCAAAAAGCTAAACTTATCAATTCAGAAATTAATGACCTGATCTGTAAGGAAGAGTTGATGTGGGCTCAATGGTCTAGAGTGCAGTGGTTGAAGGAGGGTGACAAACACACCAAATATTTCTTCCACAAAGCTAACCAGAGAAGGAAGACCAATCATATCAAACGCATTCACACTGCCTCTGGTGAGCTGCGAACGAACCATTCAGATATATCTAGTGCCTTTCTTGATTTTTACACTGAGTTATTTACTTCTGAAGGCAATAGAGTGCTGGATCCTGTTCTTAATTGTATTTTTGAGAGAATTACTGATGAGATGAGACAATCACTTCTTCGTCCATACACTCGGGAGATGTATATAAATCCTTGATGCAGATGCATCCATCTAAAGCTCCGGGTCCAGATGGCTTTCCTCCCTTATTTTCCCAAAGATACTGGAAGTGGGTGGGTGATGATGTATCTCGGATGGCCTTGGAAGTTCTTAATAGTGGCAAGGATCCTTCTCAGCTCAATCATACTTTTATTACATTAATTCCTAAGGTGAAGAATGCGGATCAGTGTAGCCAATTCCGTCCAATTAGCCTGTGCAATGTGGTATTCAAGATCATCACTAAAACTATTGCTAATAGGTTACAGGAGATCCTTCCGAATCTCATTGGACCAGAGCATAGTGCATTCATTCCTGGCGTTTGATCACTGACAATGCCCTTATAGCCTTTGAGACTATCCATTACATGAAACATCGATGTCAGAGTCGGAAAGGTTATATGGGATTAAAGCTTGATATGAGTAAGGCCTACGATCGAGTTGAGTGGTGTTTTTTGGAGGCTGTTTTGACAAAGATGGGGTTCCCTACCTCTTGGGTGCAATTGGTGATGAGGTGTGTCACTACTGTGAGCTATTCCCTCCTAATTAATCGCACTCCGCAGGGCTATATATCACCACAAAGAGGGCTTAGACAGGGAGATCCTCTGTCTCCTTATCTATTTCTTTTTTGTGTTGAAGGATTATCGGCTCTCATCAATAGGGAAGCTTCTAGTGGGCAGTTGCATGGTATTCGGGTTTGTAGCTGAGCTCCACAGGTCTCCCACCTTTTTTTCGCAAATGACAGTATACTATTTACCCGGGCTAATCAACGGGAGGCAGGCACTATTATCTCGATTCTTGCTAGCTATGAGGCTGCCTCAGGGCAGAAAATCAACCTAGATAAATCTGAGGTGTTTTTTAGCCGTAATGTACCTACTGAGATGCAATCTAAAATCCAAGGGGATATGCAAGTGAAGGCAGTTGACACCTTAGATAAGTATCTGGGTCTTCCAGCTCTAGTTGGGCGGTCTAAACGGGTTATCTTTGAGGCTATATGCGACCGAGTAGCGAAAAAGATGGGCCAATGGAAGGAGAAGTTCCTCACTGATGCCGGGAGGGAAATCTTTATCAAATCTGTGGTACAGTCTATTCCTAATTATCTCATGACCTGTCTTAGGTTACCGGACACTATTTGCTCCAAATTGGAAGGCTTAGTTCGACAGTTTTGGTGGGGTCATTGGGATGGACGTAGGCGCATTCACTGGCTTGCATGGGAAAAACTCTGTAGTTCTAAGTCCATTGGAGGATTGGGCTTTCGACCATTTGAAGCCACTAATCTTGCATTCCTAGCGAAGCAAGGCTTCCGGTTGATCCACGATGAGAACAACTTGCTGGCTAGAATCCTAAAGGCTAGATACTATCCTCATTCTTCCTTCCTTGATGCTCACTTGGGACACCAACCAAGTTACACTTGGAGAAGCATTCATGGGGCCCGACATATCCTTGAGGAGGGCTTATTTAAGTCCATTGGTAATGGAAGGACTACTCGCATTTGGGGTGACTACTGATTGCCAAGAGCTAGACAATACAAGGTTACTTCGCCAGCTTCTATCCTTCCTGCTGACGCGTTGGTAAGCGATCTTATCGACGAGCATACCTGTGACTGGGATAGGACTCTGGTGGATAACATATTCTCTGTGGAAGAAGCTAGCTTGATTAAAAGTATTCCACTTGCTATAGGGGACCAATGTGATGAGCTGGGATGGTTTTTCACGAATACTGGGGAATATACTATCAAATCCGGATACCAGGTGGCTCTTAACCTTTTACATCCTCAGATTGCTATTTGGGAATCCGGTACTGACCGCGAATGGAAAGCTTGGTGGCAAAATTTATGGTGGATTTCTTTCCCGCCAAAGATTCGTTCCTTTGCTTGGAAGCTCTGCACTGATATCTTGCCGGTCTGATCTAACTTACACTCAAGGCATATCCCCATTGATGCCCTATGTCCCAGATGCCAGTCTGCCCCTGAGACTTCTATCCACCTGTTTGCATCATGTCCATGGACGGTGTCCGCATGGCAGTGTTGCCCCTTTACCTTCATCCCACTTGAGGTTGGTACGAGAACCTACGGCGAATGGCTACATCAAATCACCATTAGTCACGGTTGGGAGGCAGTCGAACGCCAACTCATGGTCATGTAGTACCTTCTTGAATTCGAGTTCTTATGAATGCAGAAAATCCTTATTGAAGAACTCATCCAACATAGTCAAGACCATGACCTTAGTCAGATTCAAAATAATTGGGGCAAAATTAAGAATACCAAAAGGGATTTGAACCAGCAACCACTCAACTACTAAGCCAATAAAAGTTTATGTTTTCTCACGGCAAAAAAAACTACTACGATACTTTTGTTACTATGATACTATATATATACACATTCAGATCTAGGGGCGCCCATGGCCTCCCGCTTGCTCCCTAATCCCCCTGGATTGACCTATTAATTTTAAAATAATAATTCAATCATTTAGTATAGGTTGACCTCTTGATTGTATAACTCTAATGTTATTTATTTTTTGTGCTTGAATAATCTTTCCTAGCCGATAGACTTATTAATTATATATAATAATATTTTATTTTAGTTAATCATTTTAGTTGACTTATCAACTTTACAAGCTCGGTGATCACGGCATTGCACCGTTTTCACTTGGTCCTCTAGGTTGTGTTCCTGCCACTGGCAGAGTTCTCTTGCTTGACGCACTCACCAGGCACTAAGCAATGCTCTCTTGCCAGACTCCAAATTTTGAAAAGAGAAAGCAACCAGATGTTTAAAGTACAAAGACTACGCTTGATTTAAGAATATAAGAATCTTCAGTCTGCATATCATCTATAGCCTATATATGTAAATTATATACTCCTTGTCGGAACAATTTGAGATCGAGACAATTTGAGACCAAAAGTACTGATCACTCCTATAGGTAGAAAGAGGAACGATAGGGCATATATACTATATATAAAAAAAGATCTTGAGGTTTTAAATAGTAACTTAAAATGAATTTTTTTTTTGTGCTCCAAATATTTAACCCACTATTATAGTTATTTTTGTAGGATTTCTATCTTATATAATTATTTGTAATAAAGTGTAGATATTTTCTTAAGATCTTGAGGTTTTGAATAGTAATCTTAAGTGATTTTTTTTTGTTTTCCAAAATTTTAACCTAATTTAAATATAAGTTTTGTGTTATTCTAAATTTTTTAGTTATTTTCCTATATAATTATATGTAATAAAATGTTGATTGAAACGCCCCGACCCGTATTTACCGTACGTGGTAAATACGTGCCGGAACTGTAACAACTTGACCAACCAAGTAACGGCATACAATGTGTAAAAACGATAAACTCACAATGTCAAAACATGTAAACCGGCCCTTCGGCCCAACAGGGAACTCGTCGCCCGAACCTCGGAACATCAACAACAATAACCATACGGCCCAATGGCCCAATTACAACAATATGCACAGCGGAAGACTTATAACTCACATGTCAACATATGCAAGCCCAATGCAACTAATAGATCCGAGTCCCGTCCGAGGGTACACTGCAGCCGCCGGAATGCAAGGTGACCTACCCTGCAAGAACTGTGTGAGGGGTGAGACCAACCACTGTCTCACCGATAAACCGATAAACCGAAGTATACAAGCAGCCGCAATAACTCAACAGCAACAATAAAGTAAGCAGCAGAGTGACAGAGGTTAGCAAAAGTACAATGCAGCGAGCAACCATAGCCAACAAAATAGTAAAGCAACGCAAAGCATATCACACTCAATTCACGAGTAAATTATCCAACAGTAAGTACCAACCCATAACATGATCGTACTTTGTGTCAGCCTAGACTTACTATTCCAAATTTTATAGTAGGGCCCTTATCACTAGTTAAACGTTGGCCATCGCCATGGTAGTCGATCTAGCTAGACCCAGGGTTCTTCCCCGTAAACAAAATCACAATCTGGCACAGACAAGGAGCAGGACCAACCACTAACTCTCCCCTAGTGCCCTAACCATAACAGGGAGCAGGACCAACCACTAACTCTCCCAGGGAGCAGGACCAACCACTAACTCTCCCTACTTGAGACTACCACCTCTGGGCTGTACCAATATTTAACCGTGATACTAAACGTCTAAGTGATCCCATTTTATTATTAATCTTTCTAGACGTAGAGTCTATCATCGAATCATCATCTGTTACCCCGAGCAGGCTCGCAGCCTCTCCGCTCGTTTGGATAAATCATATCTCGTCACATCATCTGTAATCTCAAACCGGTACCCCACGTACCCAGTTCTCACTTGTCACACAGACAATAACATAATCAACAGTTCCAACAATATCAATGATAGCAACAAACATCTCATATCATACGGGGATATCACAATATATCAAGATTTAACGATGGATCATGGCAGTCATCATCAGGTACATAACAACAGCTCCACAATCATTCTACAGTAGTCATCAAGTATGCACAGCCGTCACAACAATCACATCAGCAACTAACACAATACGACAAGCACAACATGATATGCATAAAGTTTAACAATTTACCACAACTGGAGCATCACGGGCAGCATACCGAAGTTTATAAGTTTATATCCTCACCTGGTATGTCTCTGAAAGCATCAACCGGTACCAAAGCCGGTTCCTCGGGGAACTGTCCGATATCAACACCTATACATCAAACAACAACATGCACATATAAGATGCACATAATCGGTATGCCATGATGCCAATACTGCGAAATAAACCCATCTCGGTTCATATCCTTTATTATCATCCTTTACCGGAAATATCGTACGTATATCCAAATATTATTTCAGTATTTAATACTTTAATTAAAACTCTTTTCAAAATATTTTTATGAAGATATTTATCATTTTCCAAAAATATAATTATCATAAATTACTTTTCTAGGAAGAGATATACATATATATAAAAATACATTTTCAACATTATTTACATAAAATAATCATACCTTTCCAAAAGTATAATTATTATAACATAATCCCCTGAAGATATTACATATGCTTATACTCCCAAAATGTTTATAGTATATGCATTCTTTTCTAAAATAATTACTACATAGTAATTTTGCAAAGGTTACAATTCATATTATAATTATCTTGGTTTCTTGAAAATAATATAACAAAATAATTGCTTTATTTATTTCCTCAAGATTACCGTATATTTATTTTTCCCAGAATTAAATAATCCATATACATTTTCCGTAATATTTGATAGAATAAATATTAATATCACATATATTCTTTTCCACAAGAAATGATTATGACAAAATAATACTTCTAGAAATTAAACATATATACATTTACATATGTATACATACCAGAAAATATTTAACCAAAATTTCCAGAAATATAATTATAAATTTCCAGTACTGATTATTATTATTATTATTATTATTATTATTATTATTATTATTATTATTATTATTATTATTATTATTATTATTATTATTATTATTATTATTATTATTATTATTATTATTATTATTATTATTATACGGACTGGGCCGAACAGTACTAGCCCAGCCTACTGCATAGAGCCCAGGCAGGCCCACGCAACGAGCCCAGTACAACCACTAGCCAAACCCACTCCAAACCCAAGCTCCAAGCCCAACACCCAAAACCAAAACCCAAGCCCATATCCCATCAGGCCGGGTCAACCCGCGACCCGCATCATGACCCATCCGGGTTGAAATCCCCACAAACAGGTCTGCTCACCTTGGGGTTTGCAGACGGCGGCGGCGCGACGGAGAAGCAACCGCGAGTCGAGGCGCAGGACGAACAGCGGGTGGCGACGGCTGGTGACGGTGCAAGGCGTGCGGGAGGGAGAGCGCGGCTGCGGCGGTCGTCGAGCAGGTGGCAGTGGCGAGAGGCAATCTGCAGGCTGCGTGAAAGGACGGATCTGTAGGTGCTCGTCGGTGTTGGTGGCTGCCTTGGTCGTCGCGGTGGTGGCGGCACGACGAGATGGAAGCGACTGCAGGTGTGTCGCGTGGAGGCTCACTGGAGGTCGTCGGAGCAGTGGCAACGAGGGAGGAGCGGCGGCTGGCTGCTGTCGAGCGAGGCAAGGGTGAGGCGAAGGCGTGACCTGCTGTGGCGGCGGTCGTCTCGGCCGTCGTGCTGCAGCGGGAAAGGAAGGAGGAGAAAAGTTGGTGGCGGCTTCGACGGCGTTGAGGTGGAGAAGAGCAGAGGAGTGAGAGAGAGAGAGAGAGAGAGAGAGAGAGAGAGAGAGAGAGAGAGAGAGAGGTTAGTGACTGATGGGGAAGGTTGACGGCAGCCTCGACAGCAAAGGAGGAGGAAGGAGAAGCAGGAAGATGGTGGAGGTGTGGTGGTCGGGAGGTGGGTTCACGGGAAAGAAGGGAAAAAGAAAAGCAGGAGAAAAAGAAGGAAAGGTTCACGGGTGCAAGGTCACGGGCGAACAGGAGGCGGCGTGTCCAAATCGAACCAGAAAATAACTGATACACCCCCTTTGTTATTTTCTGGTATGATTTTTCGAGGATTCCGGGACCCGAAAAATACCAACTTAGGTCCGTAAAACCCACTGAAAAATCACGAGCGCGGGACAAACCTCGGTTACGAAAAGCGACGCCCGATTTACCTTGAATTAATTACCCAAGATTAATTCAACGGTAAATCACTGTAGAAAGACTTTTACAGTCCCGGTAAAAATACCAAATTTTTACCCGGGCTGTTACAGTCTACCCACCTTAAAAAGAATTTCGTCCTCGAAATTCCTTGTCTTGTTCGTGGGTCCTACCACGACAAGCTTCTGGTATACTCCACCAGCTGTCCAAACTCAACATGAAATCCCGCTTATACCCTTAAGCGACATCTCCTCCGCTTATAAAAACCGAACCCCACGACTAGCAAACTCACATGCAGTCATGGACTCTCCACAGAGAACAAGAACAACTTCTGACTCCAAGGATAACAGCTACATCGGTGGTACTGCTTTCCCAACAGACTCCGATGATGAACCTCCAAAGAAACGCTTCAAGACCAACATCTTCGGTCTGAAGGAAGATATGGTCGTCTCCCCAAGACGGCGAAAGAAGCCTGCTAGCGAGGAAAAGCCTTCTGGTCACGAAGACGCTGGAGATAGGAAGGGCAAAGGAACGGCGCAAAGCAGCACTCCACTGCAGACACTGGCGCAGCTGAATGTTTCACTGAGGAAGGCCAGCTCTGCGGTGATGCAGATCGAACTGGCGTGTGCAGAACTCTTCCCACATATAGAGAACATAAAAAAGCTTGTAAAAGATCTTGAGAAGCAAGTTACTCCATAGAGAGTACTTCTTCTTTATGTAAAACATTATGAAATAAACAAGCTTTTCTTTAAAACAAACTCTTTACAATTATGAAAATCTCATGTTAAAAGAAAATCAACATCTCAAAGCAGAACAAAAATCAACAATAAGGATGTAAAATCAACATAAAGAAATTAAAAACAAAACTTGTTTAACAAAACCAAAACATAAAGAAGTTAAAACAAAACATGTTTTCATGTTTGGCGCTCTAGATCGGTCGTAAACATCCCCGATCCCGAGATACACAACTCGCATAACTGACAGAGATGTCGGTTCTCCTCGTGAAAAAGACGTCCGTTATCTCGTAAGGTGATGATCACGAGCACGTACTGTGTACCTCAAAAGAAACGACTTCCAACTGGTCCACAAGAGCCAAACGTCTTGATAAACAGATGCAACCTGTCACGCATGCACGGTACTCGAGATATCGTCCCATCAAACCGGCCACAACGGTCACGGATGCATGTGATAAAAGTTGCAAGAGAAAGTCATAGAAAGCTAAAAGCAAAATGAAAATCTGTGGAAGAAAAACGCAAAAAGATAACAAGCTGAAAAATTCTTGCGTTTGTACCCCAAAAACATATAAAGCAAAGAAGCAAAAATCTAAGCACTGGCAAAATTTTCAAAAAGCAAAATCCAATCAACTGTAAAATTTTCAAAAAGAAAAATCTCGAACATCGGAAACGGTTAAAGTTTTGTGAAAAGAATCTGCTTTTCCTATCACCGATAAATATTTAAATCTTTCCGAAAACATGTGGGGGCTAAACTTTGAAAAACAGAAAAATCTCTTTTTTTTTTTTTTCCTATAAAAGGCGAAACGGTGGAAAGCGAAACCATAAAGCATCTGAAAGCAAACAAAACGCTAAAGCAAAAGAAACCACAATACTCAGAAAAACAAAACACTAACGCATCCAAAACACGATGCTTTCACCATCATCCGTCTTCTTCGTCGAAGGTGCTTCCCTTGGAAGAAGAAACCGGCTGGCGTACAGCCTGATCAACGAACGGCAAGAGGATTTACCAAGCGAGCTCGGTAGGATTCCTCGTCTGGTGTTCGTGGACGAACTGTACTCCTTCAGGTTCTATGTCATTCCCATGGAAGAAACATTCTTCCTGGAGGACTCAAGCACCCTGAGAGCCTCTCTGTACGGCTCGGCCAACTCCATCATGTTTTTCATCTCTAACAGACTTGAGGAGTTCAACCTGGAGTCTACCTGCCTCTACCTGGAACAAGGTAGCTACTTCCAGGTCTCGATGACTGCCCGGAGCATACCGCATGTAACTCGGCTACCAACATCCTGGCCCAAGGTGCGACTGCTACTCTGGAACTGCAGAGGAATCGCTAGGCATTCCCACGAGTTCGTGCGTACCTTGAGGGACCTGAAGAACCAATACAAGCCCAATATGGTACTGCTGACGGAGACCCAATGGCAGCCTGAAGAAGATCACGGTGCCATTCCACTTCGTTTTCCTCCAGCAAACCGATTCGAACTTCCTGGCCAGAACAACGTGGGTGGTATGTGGTTCTCGTGGAACGATAGCCTCAGGGTAGTCATAACCAACGAAACTAACAGCTTCCGTGTCAACGTTGTACCCCGGAGATGATCAATAATAATAATAATAATAATAATAATATATGTTTTTCTTTGCAAAATAAATAATATATGTTCAGCATGTATGGCATCAAATACCTCTTATGTGAATGTTCTGTGGCAAGTTGGCGTCCCTCGACCGGATCCATAATGCACTAACAAAGTGAATATGCATGTAGCATGATAATCATGTGGAGCGAGCTATGCACAGCAAACAAGCATAATAAACACCCAAGGACCTACCGCCCGCTCCGCTACCAAAATGAAACGCCCCGACCCGTATTTACCGTACGTGGTAAACACGTGCCGGAACTGTAACAACTTGACCAACCAAGTAACGGCATGCAATGTGTAAAAACGATAAACTCCCAATGTCAAAACATGTAAACCGGCCCTTCGGCCCAACAGGGAACTCGTCGCCCGAACCTCGAAACATCAACAACAATAACCATACGGCCCAATGGCCCAATTACAACAATATGCACAGCGGAAGACTTATAACTCACATGTCAACATATATAAGCCCAATGCAACTAATGGATCCGAGTCCCGTCCGAGGGTACACTGCAGCCGCCGGAATGCAAGGTGACCTACCCTGCAAGAACTGTGTGAGGGGTGAGACCAACCACTGTCTCACCGATAAACCGATAAACCGAAGTATACAAGCAGCCGCAATAACTCAACAGCAACAATAAAGTAAGCAGCAGAGTGACTGAGGTTAGCAAAAGTACAATGCAGCGAGCAGCCATAGCCAACAAAATAGTAAAGCAACGCAAAGCATATCACACTCAATTCACGAGTAAATTATCCAACAGTAAGTACCAACCCATAACATGATCGTACTTTGTGTCAGCCTAGACTTACTATTCCAAATTTTATAGTAGGGCCCCTATCACTAGTTAAACGTTGGCCATCGCCATGGTAGTCGATCTAGCTAGACCCAGGGTTCTTCCCCGTAAACAAAATCACAATCTGGCACAGACAAGGAGCAGGACCAACCACTAACTCTCCCCTAGTGCCCTAACCATAACAGGGAGCAGGACCAACCACTAACTCTCCCAGGGAGCAGGACCAACCACTAACTCTCCCTACTTGAGACTACCACCTCTGGGCTGTACCAACATTTAACCGCGATATTAAACGTCTAAGTGATCCCATTTTATTATTAATCTTTCTAGACATAGAGTCTATCATCGAATCATCATCTGTTACCCCAAGCAGGCTCGCAGCCTCTCCGCTCGTCTGGATAAATCATATCTCGTCACATCATCTGTAATCTCAAACCGGTACCCCACGTACCCAGTTCTCACTTGTCACACAGACAATAACATAATCAACAGTTCCAACAATATCAATGATAGCAACAAACATCTCATATCATACGGGGATATCACAATATATCAAGATTCAACGATGGATCATGACAGTCATCATCAGGTACATAACAACAGCTCCACAATCAATCTACAGTAGTCATCAAGTATGCACAGCCGTCACAACAATCATATCAGCAACTAACACAATACGACAAGCACAGCATGATATGCATAAAGTTTAACAATTTACCACAACTGGAGCATCACGGGCAGCATACCGAAGTTTATAAGTTTATATCCTCACCTGGTATGTCTCTGAAAGCATCAACCGGTACCAAAGCCGGTTCCTCGGGGAACTGCCCGATATCAACACCTATACATCAAACAACAACATGCACATATAAGATGCACATAATCGGTATGCCATGATGCCAATACTGCAAAATAAACCCATCCCGGTTCATATCCTTTATTATCATCCTTTACCGGAAATATCGTACGTATATCCAAATATTATTTCAGTATTTAATACTTTAATGAAAACTCTTTTCAAAATTTTTTTATGAAGATATTTATCATTTTCCAAAAATATAATTATCATAAATTACTTTTCTAGGAAGAGATATACATATATATAAAAATACATTTTCAACATTATTTACATAAAATAATCATACCTTTCCAAAAGTATAATTACTATAACATAATCCCCTGAAGATATTACATATGCTTATACTCCCAAAATGTTTATAGTATATGCATTCTTTTCTAAAATAATTACTACATAGTAATTTTGCAAAGGTTACAATTCATATTATAATTACCTTGGTTTCTTGAAAATAATATAACAAAATAATTGCTTTATTTATTTCCTCAAGATTACCGTATATTTATTTTTCCCAGAATTAAATAATCCATATACATTTTCCGTAATATTTGATAGAATAAATATTAATATCACATATATTCTTTTCCACAAGAAATGATTATGACAAAATAATACTTCTAGAAATTAAACATATATACATTTACATATGTATACATACCAGAAAATATTTAACCAAAATTTCCAGAAATATAATTATAAATTTCCAATACTGATTATTATTATTATTATTATTATTATTATTATTATTATTATTTTTAATATACGGACTGGGCCGAACAGTACTAGCCCAGCCTACTGCATAGAGCCTAGGCAGGCCCACGCAGCGAGCCCAGTACAACCACTAGCCAAACCCACTCCAAACCCAAGCTCCAAGCCCAACACCCAAAACCAAAACCCAAGCCCATATCCCATCAGGCCGGGTCAACCCGCGACCCGCATCATGACCCATCCGGGTCGAAATCCCCACAAACGGGTCTGCTCACCTCGGGGTTTGCAGACGGCGGCGGCGCGACGCAGAAGCAACCGCGAGTCGAGGCGCAGGACGAACGGCGAGTGGCGACGGTGCAAGGCGTGCGGGAGGGAGAGCGCGACTGCGGCGGTCGTCGAGCAGGTGGCAGTGGCGAGAGGCGATCTGCAGGCGGCGCGAAAGGACGGATCTGTAGGTGCTCGTCGGTGCTGGTGGCTGCCTTGGTCGTCGCGGTGGTGGCGGCACGACGAGATGGAAGCGACTGCAGGTGTGTCGCGTGGAGGCTCACTGGAGATCGTCGGAGCAGTGGCAACGAGGGAGGAGCGGCGGTTGGCTGCTGTCGAGCGAGGCAAGGGTGAGGCGAAGGCATGACCTGCTGTGGCGGCGGTCGTCTCGGCCGTCGTGCTGCAGCGGGAAAGGAAGGAGGAGAAAAGTTGGTGGCGGCTTCGACGGCGTTGAGGTGGAGAAGAGCAGAGGAGTGAGAGAGAGAGAGAGAGAGAGAGAGAGGTTGGTGACTGATGGGGAAGGGAGACGGCAGCCTCGACAGCAAAGGAGGAGGAAGGAGAAGCAGGAAGAGGGTGGAGGTGTGGTGGTCGGGAGGTGGGTTCACGGGAAAGAAGGGAAAAAGAAAAGCAGGAGAAAAAGAAGGAAAGGTTCACGGGTGCAAGGTCACGGGCGAACAGGAGGCGGCGTGTCCAAACCGAACCAGAAAATAACTGATACACCCCCTTTGTTATTTTTCGGTATGATTTTTCGAGGATTCCGGGACCCGAAAAATACCAACTTAGGTCCGTAAAACCCACTGAAAAATCACGAGCGCGGGAAAAACCTCGGTTACGAAAAGCGACGCCCGATTTACCTTGAATTAATTACCCAAGATTAATTCAACGGTAAATCACTGTAGAAAGACTTTTACAGTCCCGGTAAAAATACCAAATTTTTACCCGGGCTGTTACATTGATATTTTCTTCTATATATTTAAATATATTTTAATTTATATTATAACTCAATTAATGATTTGTCCATAATTTTTTAAAATTATTTTTATGTCATTTCTTTTCAATATTGTACTTATCTATAAGAATCTTTAAAAGTTTGATAGTTTGATATGTTATTTGATAAGTTATAATTGATGTAGCAAATTTAGAAATCAAAGTTTATTGGAAAATATAACAGGTTAAAATACTAATAAAAATTTAATATTATATTATAAATTAAGATATAATATGAAAAATAAAATGCATAGATTTTTTTGTCCAAAAATGTCGCACAGATGACCGAAAGAATCACCAAATGGTGGAACTGAATCATAAGATGTTGGACGAAAAAATTTAACATATGGAAGAAATCCGCTGGCAAAGTACTTTCTAAACCATTATTAACACGAAGTGTCAAATTGCAACGGTTCCACTTAGGCATATATAATGGAGTGGTAGTCCCTGGGCTCTGTATCATTCCAATTACACGCCTTGCATTATGTTCTTAATTAGGGTAGGCAACTTTTTCTTAGTTTACCGATATAGTTTATCTTCGTGCTTAGTAATAGCACGTAAAAACAATTGTACTGTGGGGTCCGTTGAGAATGTGTGCTTTCTTATGGCTAGTGGGGCATAATCGCCTACTAACCAATAGTTAGCGAATGATCAGAAAACTGACTACTTACACTTATGTCCACGATACAGGGCTGCTCCTGAAACGACCCGGCATGCAATCAGGGATTTCGTGTTTGCCGCAGATATTTGGTGGGCAGTTAGCAATCAAAGAATTGATTCAGCTTTCTTCTCGTTGGGATTAGAGGAATGGATTCTCTCTAACCTAACGGCCAAGAGCAGGGTGTGGCAAATTGGCAACTAACTTTTGGAGTTACGGCTTGGAGAAATCAGGAGGTTTTTGAAGTTGATGCTGAGGTGGTGAGTAATCCTTCAAAGACCATTATGTCCATTGTCAATTCGTTCTCTTTGGCTTTGGAAACGAAACATGAAGGAAGGGTCCCAAAGTCTTTTGTGCAGCTGGGCAGGCTGAGGTGGCAACCTCCACAGGCTGGGTCGTGCACGTACGTGAGGTGCAGCCAGCAGGAGGGGTTTCTATTTGAAGTTGGATTGTGGGATTTATTTTGAAGAAAGAGCAATGCTCTGCGATAAAGGCAGAGCTCTTGGCCATATTACAAGGGCTGCAGCTTTTGCGGAGCCTAGGGGGAAGACAGTTTATTTTGGAGTCCAGTGATTTGTCTAGTGTCTAGTGGCTCAAAGAGGATTTTGATTGGGGGAGTGATCTGGAGGAAGTAATTGGAGAGATTGAAGACCTTCTATAGTCTCTCTATATTCCTCTTCCATTTCTTTTGTATCTACTGAAGCTAACCATGTAGCTAACAAGATGATCTCCCCTCTTCCGTTTCTTTTATTTTGTCGGATTTACTTTACTTACTCCCCTACAACTGTAATTAGGACGCTCCTGTTAGGGGACAGGAGAGCTATGGACTGAGGTCCATTAGCATGCATATTTTGTATATTTTGATGTCTATCTAATATACATATTCCTGGTTTCCACCCAAAAAAATTTGTACTGTTTATCTGCTCTGCACTATAATATAACCACACAAATAGGTGAATCACTGTGTGTCAAAAAGTGTCAGCTATGCAAATTATCAAAAGAAAATGAAATTAACCAGCTGGGCCACAAATTAAGGTGATCACTCATAATAATGATAATAATAAAAAACTTAATTGCAAAATGGATACTATTATATTTGATTGATCAGCATTCAAGAAGGGAGATAAAAAGGATTACAAGATATCCACTGCCACTGCTACAAATAAGACTAAATAGAAGAATTGAACAGGAAAGTATGCGAAGGACCGTGTATCATATTACCCCACTACCATATCAGAGTCTTGCAACACCAATTAGAGGACAAATCCATCAAGTGGTTAATTTTTTTGGTTGTCCATGCGGTATCCGGAGCTTTGGCCCCGACTAATCGCGATCCAACTCGGGTCGCGCACCTGGCTATGATGGGTGAGTCACAAAATATGAATTTTCTGCATACACAAAGACTGAAATCCGAGACCTTGTTTAAGCGGAACAAGTCACTTACTACTTAAACCAACCCCACATTGGTTAACAAGTGGTTAATTTGATCATTTAAGTGGAGCGTTAACGATTTTATGATCGAATGATAGCTGTACCAAAATAATTCCCAAGTGTCTTGCATTCCATTATTAAATTACGACTGGCAACTTTTTTGTTGTTGTGCTGCTCAGTTTTCTTTATCCTTTCAATGCAAAAGCCAGTTTGGGTTACTTTCAATACCAAATAACATGCTAGTATATCCATAAACTACTCACAAGTTCGATAATAAATAAATAAATAAATAAACTACTCACAAGAAAACAATTCCATAAATTTGGCACAAGGATGTGATAATTACATAATATATTATCCTCAACATATAGAAATCCTATTGTATAAAATCAGAATCTGGGACCCGACCAAACTGAAGTCTCGGTCACGGGTAACTTAGATCGACACATGGGGCATGTTCTACTTCTGTTCAGCCACATATCTATGCAAGTTTTATGAAACTTATGGGAGCAAGGCATGCAAGCAGCCATTGACCCAATCTTCATCTCTTCCCTACAAACCGCGCACATAATCTTCTTCGAATCAGGACCAATTATCTCCTCCTCCATCTTCTTGACCGCCAACTTGGCTGCCGGAACCCGACGAGACCCTCCCTGTTGTTGCTGTTGTGTAGTAGCAGATACTAAAGCAGATTCCCTCAGTATCTGCTCAAACATGGGCTGATCCAACCCACCCTTCTCGGCAATCTCACGGAGGGTACTCTCCCGCCTCCTAGGAGACATACGCTCACCACCAGCAGCCTCCATGCGAAACAGCGCGGTTATTGACTCGTAGGCTCTTTGTGCAAGCTCTTCCTTCCTTTTCCTCTCCACCGTCTCCATATATTCCTCGTGAGGCAGCACTATCTCCTGCTTAATCCTCAGAGACAAAGCCAGGTTGCGCGTGCTCGCTGTCTCCTCAGAAACTCCTGCGTTCTTTGGGTTGCTAATGACGTCGAATATTCGAGCAACGACGTCGTCCTCGCTCTCCAACCGGGTCCAGTTATCTTTGTACCTTGCCCTCCACTGAACCTTCTCCAACCCAAACGGAATCCTCAGGTACTTGATCATCCCGGAGACGGTTGTCTTGGTTAAAGAAACGCGCGGGAAGGCAAACCGCCACTCGGCGCTTGCACCTCTTATCTCTTTTGGAGGCCGTTGGTCGTCGGCGATGAGCAAAACCTTCATATGATCAACTCTCCCGCTGGTCCTCCTTGGGATGCTATCGGACACGTAATTTTTCATGACGTCGACGGCGACGGTGAGGTCGGAGATGGGGTCAGATGGGAAGTCGTCACAGTAGCTGGCGGTGACATAAACCTCGTTATCATACGAAGTAGTTCCTGACATCTTGGGGGGAGTTTTGTCTTGAACACAGGCGAGAGAGAAAGATATCGAAGAAATATTAATGGCGGATGGTTATGGATTAGTAATACATACATACAATCTCTTCGTTCAGGTTATATTTATAGAGTTTAGTCACCGCCTATTTTTGTTATGATTTCCTGACCGATTCAAATGATAAATGTGGCGGTTAATAAATTACGTTAAAGGAAATAATTAACAAATAATATTCATTCTTTGCAGAGGTTAATCCAAAAATTTTCTGGTAACAAAAACGCAATTCAACGTTCCAAACGATGGACCAAAAAAAAGAAAAAAACAAACGAAGTGTGGCTCTGCTTGTTTAAGCGGAGGCTATTATATATGAGGCGAAGAATTAATGCTCTGGAAACTTATTGCTTACAGGTCCACATAAATGTAAAATAATTAGAATTAAAATAACATAATTAAGCACAGTACACTAATCATATTCATACGAATAGAAGTGCGTGAAAAAATTAAATAAATATTGAACAGCATCCATATTGACCGATAAGTGTAGAGAGAATCAAAAGTTTTAATGTTTTAAGGTTGCTGGTAATTACTAATTAGGAAGGAGAAAAAGATGTGTAAGAATGCAATTTGTGAGAGAAGATAATTCTATATATAAGTGCCTAAAAGTGGCTGCGCTTACTAATTTAATGATAGTGTGAGGTTATAGCTGAAGAGTGAAGAGGCAAGAGAGACCTGCTGCTTACTTGAAAAAAGTGTAAATTATTGAACTGGTGCATGTATGGTCCTCTTATTATTAGATTCTTTTTAGTCATTCGAGGAATCAAACTAAGAGGAACAAGACAATGATAAACTTATGTCGTTATTTTATATCTCCATCCCTCCCATTTGACCTTGCTCTTCTTGCCGTTTCAAGATAAAGAAGAAAGGAAGAGGTGGATTATAAGGAGTAGCATTTTTTTTTCCAGTTGTGTCATCTTGGACAATGAATGGTGGTGAAGGCTCTTATAGTTATGCAAATAATTCACAATACCAGGTATGTCAACCTGAACTTAGTATAAGACTGCCTTATCAGTTTGCAATATTTCCAATAAATTAATTATGATGTAACAACATATATGGTTCATGATCACTGACTGTTTGAGAGCTTTATAAGAATATGATGAAGATAATTACATCGCCGGATTTTCTACTTTGTTTCTTGTTTAAAGGTTTTATGTAGATTCAGAGAAGTATATTTTCTGTTTTGACTGTTGCAGTCCAGAGTCGATGAGAAATAGTAGATTTGTTCTCTTTTTTGCAGAAAGGAGGAGTAGATTTAGCAAACGCAATCATCCATGAGGAAATAACCAACAAACTTGATGTTAGGAGACTATGTTCCTCCAATTTATTCAGGATTGCAGATTTGGGCTGTTCTATTGGACAGAATACACTCAATGCTGTTCAAAACATTGTAAAAGCTGTAGACTACAGATTCCAATCACAGGGCAGAAGCTCGAAGGATCTTGAGTATCAAGTTTTCTTCAATGATCGAGTTTCAAATGATTTCAATACCCTTTTTAGGTCACTTCCTCCTGAGAGAACTTATTTTGCAGCAGGGGTACCGGGAGATTTTCGCCGTCGCTTATTCCCTAAGAGCAGTCTTCATTTTGTACACTCTTCTTATGGAGTTCTATGGCTTTCGAAAATCCCAAAAGAAGTTCAAGACAAAGACTCCCCGGCCTGGAATAAGGGAAAGATTTTCTACCACCGGAAAGAAGTTCAAGAGGCCTACGCAGCTGAGTTTGCCAGAGAGATGAAATCCTTTCTTGAAGCTAGAGCAGAAGAGCTCAAGTGTGGAGGGTTTATGGCTCTCCTTCTAGTGAGCGTACCAGAGGGAGCAAATCGTTCCAAATCCACTATAAGTGCAGTTTTAGAGCTCCTGGGCTCTTGCCTTATGGATTTTGCAAACAGGGTAAGGGTAAAATTAAGCCAAAGTTTCACAAACTCCTACTTTCCGCAATTGGCAATACTAACTGAGCTTCTGACTATTTAATTATAAAAAAACTGAGCTTCTGACTAGAAAATTATGTATCTTGTTTGAAGGGATTGGTGGATGAAGTTAAGGTGGATTCCTTCAATTTGCCAGTATATTATGCATATCCATCAGAGGTAGAGACCTTAATACAGGGAAATGGGCACTTCAAGATTCAGAGAATCGAGGAATGGCCTCGCCCGATGCTTCACGTTACCAGATCAAATGTGGAGCAGTTTTCCTTGATGATAAGAGCTACTTCAGAGGTGCTTTTCAGAGAACATTTTGGAGATGAGATGGTGGATCAGCTGTTTGAACAATTCACACAAAAGCTTATTGAATCTTCCATCTTCTCAGATTCTAGTTATCTGCCAATGGTTGAGCTGTTTGTTCTACTTGAGCGCATATGAGTAGAAATGTTTATCTGGTATTCTAATAATTGGTATCAACTATCCTCATTTCCTGGTTTAGTTCTCTCCAGATTCCTACAATATGACAGCAATTTATGGCAGCTTAAGCAACTGTGTGCCGCAATATTAACTCATTCGGGCTATTTGCAACGCAGACAAAAGGATCACTTCTGTCTTCACGTAAAATCTTATTACTAATTTCACACATATACCTTTGAGGTCGAATCTTACAGTCCTTGCTCTTCCAAAAAGTCTTAAGTTCTCTTGTATTTGATAAATATTCCAGATTATTAGTACTAACAGAAATTTTTTATCAGTAAAAAAGAAACTTAAACTAATAAGAGTACTTGGAACTTAACTAAGAGCAAAATGAAAATTGGAAGATATGGGACATGTACGTAGTTGAATGTTTCTGCAAAATTTTGTCTCAAGAAGAAAAGGAGTGAGAGGAATGTTTCAACAAGTGGATAAATTTTTTTTAGCAAATAGGTCATCCTAATTTGTTGCCAAATAGAAGTACATAACTTTTTACTAGCTCCCACCTTTGAACTCAAGTAACACGTCTATATAGTCAAATGATATATAAATTTCCAAATATGGTGGGGATCGATCTAGTCCCCCTTCGATCAATCAGCTTGGCTAGAAGTTGTTGGAGGGTCGAAGAAGGGCCGAATGTCTAGAACCGGAGAATCTAGTCGTAAATTTGTTGAATCAATACAGTCATTGCTTCTGTGACCTCAACCAATAGGAATACTGCTGACAAAGAAACATTAATTATTGTTGAACGTCAACTTGATGCTGTCCAAGAGCAGATGACTACAGTGCAAAATCAATTGGACTATATGATGCAAATGATGGTCTCCCAATTTGCCTCACAACAAAGACCTCCTAATTATGCAATACACCATCCATTTCAGTCACAAATGATGACTAACAAGGGTAAGTTGTCATTTTCAATGCAGCTACAATTGGCAATGCCTACCATGGCTCCTTCGTCATCACAACAATGGCAGTAATTGTTTCCAGCAATGGGTTCGATGCTTAGTTTCATGATATCTCCCACAACTCAACCTCTAGCAACACCAAATTCGTTTACTCAAGCTCTCTCTAGTGGTGTATCATGCCCTCCACCGGTGCTGAATTGTCCTCTCCCGCCCCTTAGAAATAATTCTGTAAGTGCTTCATCTGGTCATCAATCTCCAATTTAGACATATATGTACTTGTATTTAAACTTGGATGAAAATTATATTACATTTTTCATGTTTGTAATCTATTGACATGTGCTTATAACTATTTAAATTATTGTGTTTCGCAATTCAGTTTATAGTTGTAAGTAATCTTAGATTGAACATAAATTTGGTTTGGGAAAACATAAATGCCATTTTCTTACGGCGTCCTTATGGTCTTCTAATAGATTTCTTACAGATTTGAGATGAGTGTATACCACATGTGTTTCCTTACTGTTTTCTTACGGCTACTGCCCGTAAGACACACAAATCTACCAAAATCGAATGTCTAATCACGGCTTTGGTACGGCTGAAATCGTAAGGAAGTAGTAAGAAGTTTTACTGTTTTCTTACGAACTTATTTCTTTCAAGAGGACTCTGCCTCCGTCAGAAAACTCGTAAGAAAAAAGTTTTAATTCTCTTACAGATTGGGCCTTTAACAAAAGGCTTGCAATTAATAGTGCGATCGGTTTTACTTCATTTCATCATTGAACAGTCTGCCAACTTTCTTGACGAAACTGTAAAACAGAAACCAAACTTTTTAGTCTAAAAGGACAGGCAACTGTAAATGAACTGGACATAGGTAAATGCATTAGGCCGTTCTGAACAGCCAAGGGTCTGCAATGTGGAATGAATCTGAAGGAAAAAAATTGTAGCAAGGGTGTATTTGAGAAAGGTTTATGTGAGTATTTTGTTATGAAAAAATAAAAAGAACAAGGACTAGCAAAAAAGAGGTTACGAAATGTTAACAGAAAGTTTTAGTTTTGTAAGAAACAAAAGAAACAGAGGAAACAGGGGAACTTTGGAACAGAGGAGCATAACACGTTGTTTTAGTTATTAATCAGGAAAGCACACACTCAATTTTGCATTTCATGACATATTTATACAAGTGCATCACTAACTTAGTATTTTGTCTTTTTCTAACACAACCACAACTTTACATATTAATATCTAGATATTTTTATGGATTTTTCTAGATAACTATTATTAATATCTAGATATTTTCTTAGATTATTCTAGATAATTAATAATGGTGATGGTTAATATTCTCCATCCTGAAATTTTACTTGCTTCTTCATAAGTTGTGGGCTTTAGAACAGCAACATTACATCTCTGATATATATCAGCAAGGGTTCTAGTGCCTCTAACTGGCTCTTATACTTCCTCCTCGTCTTCTTCTTGAGGCTCATCATTATCTTGATTTATTTGTTGAGACAAGACTTGAAAAGCTTGATGATCATCCTTGGAATTTTGCCAATTCCAAGATGCATTTTCACCAAACTTAACATTCCTACTAATAATAACCTTCTCAGTTTTAGGATTATAAACTCTGTAGCCTTTAGCAACAGAGCTATATCCCACAAAGATTCCAACTTCAGCCTTATGCTCTAGCTTGTCCCTCTTAACATCAGGTATGTGTGTGTAACACACACATCCAAACACTTGCAAGTGCTCCACAGATGTTTTGAATCCGTTCCAAGCCTCAAATAGAGTTTTATTCTCTAGAGCTTTTGTAGGCAGCCTATTTTGAATATAAACAGCAGTATTCACCGCCTCTGTCCAAAAGCTCTTAGGCATCTGCTTCTCAAACAAGAGACACCTAGCCATCTCCATGACTGTTCTATTTTTTCTTTCACTAACTCCATTTTGTTGAGGAGTATGCTTACTGTGAGCTGATGAGAGATGCCAACAAATTTTGTGAAGTGTATTCGGTCCCATTATCTGACCTTAGGACCTTTATAGAGCAGCCACTCTGATTTTCTACCAAAGCTTTGAATTTTTGGAACACTTCAAATACCTCAGATTTTTGCTTCAAGAAATAAACCCAACACATTCTTGAAAAATCATCTATAAAGAGAATAAAGTACCTGCAACCTCCCAAAGAAGGTACTTTTATTGGTCCACAAACATCTGTATGGACTAATTGTAATTTTTCTGAGGCTCTCCAGGCTTTGTTGACCAGAAATGGCAATTTTGATTGCTTTCCCTGTTGACAGACCACACAAACAGCAGAGCATTCTCCAATAGCAGGCATATTATGCACTATTTTCTTAGCATGAAGATTTTTCAAGGAAGTATAGTTGACATGACCTAGCCTTTTATGCCAAAGAGAAGTCATATCAACTGTACTTGCATATGAATGAGCATTATTGTTCCTCAAATTTAATGAGAAACTTTTATCCTTCATGCCAACAGAAAATATCTTGTTGTTTGCAGCATCATATATAGTGCAGGCATTATCTTTAAATATCAACGAATAATTCTTTTCAAGTAATTGTCCCACACTCAATAAATTTTGATCAAGCTTGGGAACATATAAAACTTCAGAAATAAATTTGGCTGATGGAGTCTCAACTGCAACCGTACCTTTGCCTTTAACGTCGATATAGTCTCCATTCCCAATCCTGACCTTTGAGAGATAAGACTCATCCAAGTCTGAAAAAGCATCAATTTTGTGAGTCATGTGGTGTGTGCAGCCACTGTCAATGAGCCAATCACCGCTCCTTACTGTTGTATAACATGATGCAACGATTCTTCTCGTGCTTCATCTTTCTGGTTTTCCACACATTGAGCCTGCTGATCCTGCTGCTGCTTCTTGAGCTGGCATACTTTATCAACATAGCCTGTCTTTTTGCAATTTTTGCAATATATATCAGGTCTGAACCAACAATACTTCTCCAAATGATTTGTTTTATTGCAGAAAGAACAAGCTGGAAATTGTTTTTTCTGACCAAATTTGGTGTCACCATTGTACTTCTTCTGCTTGCCCTTCTTCTCTGCAGCTTGCTTTTGATTGTTGGTGTTGAACTGATGTTTGATTTTGTGTTTAACATTCATAGCTCCCTCTGCTTGAATTCCCTGCCTGAGTGCTCTCCTTTGTTCTTGAGCTTGTAAAGAATGAATAAGCTCTTGCAATGTTATTTCAGACAAGTCTTTTGATTCTTCCGATGAGGAGATTTTTTATTCAAACTTCTCTGGAAGACTCACCAACACCTTCTCAACTACCCTCTTGTTTGGAAGATCCTCTCCCAAAAGTCTGATTTGGTTGACAATTTTCATCAACCTATCAAAAAATTCTTTGAGTGACTCAGCCTCCTCCATCCTCAAAAACTCAAATTCGCGTCTGAGATTGAGGACTTGCATTTGCCTTGATTTTTGGCTTCCCAAAAACTCCATCTTTAACTTATCCCAAGCTTCTTTGGCGGTTTGACAAGCCATAATTCTTGTAAAAATTTCTTCAGACACCAACGAAAAAATTGAAGACAAAGCTTGATAACCTTTTGCAATTTCTTCGTTGTGTTGCTTGATTTGATTTATAGTGACTTCTTCTGAGAGTGGAGTTGGATTAACACCAACATCAACAACCTCCCACAAGCCATAAGCTTGGAGATAAGCCTTCATCTTCACAGCCCAAGTTTGGAAATTTTCACCTGTAAACATAGGTGGTGTTGGTACTATGAAATTTCTTGACATCATGAAAGATTGAGAAGATGGATTTTTTTTTAAGTTATAGGAAGGCTGAATTTATGGGTATTGTGTCTTGGGGTTTATGGTCCTTTAAGAACAAGGGGGTCCGCTACCAATTGAAGGAAAAAAATTGTAGCAAGGGTGTATTTGAGAAAGGTTTATGTGAGTATTTTGTTATGCAAAAAATAAAAAGAACAAGGACTAGCCAAAAAGAGGTTACAAATGTTAACAGGAATGGGAACTTTGGAACAGAGGAGCATAACACGGTGTTTTAGTTATTAATCAGGAAAGCACATACTCAATTTTGCATTACATGACATATTTATACAAGTGCATCACTAACTTAGTATTTTATCTTTTTCTAACACAACCACAACTTTACATATTAATATCCAGATATTTTTATAGATTTTTCTAGATAACTATTATTAATATCTATATATTTTCTTAGATTATTCGAGATAATTATATAAAGTATCATGATATTTTGATCTTTGATTAGACCATTCTAGATTACTACAAAATATCAAGATTTTTTGTAGCAAGTAATCATGCTTCAACAGAATCCCATGACGAACAGAGTTGCTTAATACGAAGCTTCTTTTTTTTTTTTTCTCTGATTTCATCCCATGTCAATGCTTGTACTAGTCTACTGCGCATGATTTGTTTTTCGGCAAAACCAATTTTATCAGCTTAAGCTCTTCAATTAGTTTTAGCACACTTCAAATCATACAATGGTGTCATGCATCACGCAAATGACTATCTCTCCTCAATGCTCGGTCAATCTATAGCATAATCTCTATATTTTACCAGAAGTATATATAACCAAACCATTCCTCTTTCATCTGAATATCCTTTGCTGGAGAGAGAAGTACAACTCATCCGTTGCAATTTCGATGAGCATAGTCATGAAAACCCACCAGGAAGGTTAACGTGAAGATGTAGGCACACAAATTTTTTTTTTTTTTTTGTCGAAGGCACACAAAATTAAATGAAAACAGAATCTTGAACAGAAAACATGTTGAAATACTGTATGAAATTATTTTCTTTTTATCTTTGCCTATCCTATCTCATCTTTCCTTTGGAAAAAGGACAAAGTGAGTTGAGCTGCTGATTTATAGTGGGGAAGGCCCAACCATAACTTACATATCCTCACAGTTATAAACATGATATATTTTTGTTCTACTTGCTGGAAATGATGACAGGTGCCATTGCCGGATTGGTGGTGGTGGTAGGGGTGGGGAGGTACCGAGGGGAGCAGAGGATTTATTATTAAATTAAGACAAGAAAGGAAGAGGTGGTAGCGTGTAAGGAGCTGATTAGCATTTCTCTCGTGGTATCTTCTTTGGCAATGAATGGTGGAGAAGGCCCTTACAGCTATAATTCAAACTTCAAGGGGAGGGGGGGTAGCTGGAGGAGGGTGGCGGAGGTAGTTGGGGGGTGGTGGGGAAGGGGTTACAGAGGATGTATTATTAAGACAAGAAAGGAAGAGGTGGTGGCATGTCAGGAGCTGATTAGCATTTCTCTAGTGATATCTTCTTTGACAATGAATGGTGGAGAAGGCCCTTATAGCTATGCAAATAATTCAAACTTCCAGGTGACTGATTTCAATTTCCAGTATTTTTTTAACAAAATTGATGTTGTGACATTAGGGTTCATGGTCACTGATTGTTTGAGAGCTAAGTTATTAAGGAAGCTATATAATTCCCAGGCGCCTTCCATCACCAGACTTTGTTCCATCTTTATATGTTTTATGTGGATCCGGAGAATGTACTTCCATGTTCTGAATGTTGCATTTTATTTTCTATCTCCATCTCTTTTCTCATCTTTGCTCTCTTTCTTGCAGAAAAGAGGAGTGGATTTAGCAAACATAATCATCCATGAGGAAATCACCAACAACCTTGATGTTAAGCAGCTATGTCCTTCGAATTTATTCAATATTGCAGATTTGGGCTGTTCCATTGGACAGAATACACTCACTGCAGTTCAAAACATTGTAAAAGCTGTAGACTACAGATTCCAATCCCAGGGAATGAGCTCCAAGGATCTTGAATATCAAGTTTTCTTGAAGTTCAAGAGGCCTATGCAGCTGAGTTTGCTAGAGAGATGGAGTCCTTTCTAGAAGCTAGAGCAGAAGAGCTCAAGTGTGGAGGGTTTATGGCTCTCCTTCTAACGAGCGTATCAGAGGGAGCAAATCGTTCAAAATCCACTATAAGTGCAGTTTTAGAGCTCCTGGGTTCTTGTCTTATGGATTTTGCCGACAGGGGTAAGTGTAAAATTAAGCCAAAGTTTCATAAGCTCCTACTTTCCGTAATTGGCAATACTAACTTAGCTTAAGACTACTTATCTAAAAAAAAAAAAATGAGCTTCTGACTAGAAAAAGTATTATCTTGTTTGAAGGGATTGGTGGATGAAGCTAAGGTGGATTCCTTCAATTTGCCATCATATTATGCAGGTCCATCAGAGGTGGAGACCTTAGTACAGGGAAATGGGCACTTCAAGATTCGGAGAATGGAGGAATGGCCACGCCCAATGCTTCACGTTACCAGGCCAAATGTCGAGCAGTTTTCATTGATTATTAGAGCTGCTTTTGAGAGGCTTATCAGAGAACATTTTGGAGATGAGATTGTGGATCAGCTGTTTGACAGATTCACGGCAAAGCTTGTTGCATCCTCCATCTTCTCATCAGATTCTAGTTACCTACCAATGGTTGATCTGTTTGTTCTACTTGAGCGCTTTTGAGTTGCTACATTTTCCTGGGAATCTCCTTCTTATGAATTATTATCATTTTCTCTAGTTAGTTTACTCCAGATTCCACTAATAATGGCAGAATGTTTTCTTGTTTTTTTTTTTTTTCCTTTAGCCCAGTATGTACAATTTCCGTCCTGTAAGGTTTGTGATCTAAATCTTTAATAGAGTAAGTTGTGCCTGTTTCGTTTAGATCGAGATAATGATATTTTTAGTCTCACAACGTGCAATCCTGCATTAAACAAATCAATAACAACTATCATAACCTTTTTGCTGAAGACTGGATGCATAGGCCGACTATGAATGCTGAATTAAGATTTCCTTCCCTGTCAAGTTTGAAAATAGATTATATGAGTAGAACTGTTTCTGATGAGGAGATTAGAAAAGCTATGTTTGAGATTGGACCACTTTACCAAGTAGTGTTCTTTCAAAATCAGTGGAAGCTGGTTGGTCCAAATGTTTATGGCTTTGTGAAAAAGGTATTTGATGGCTCAAAATCTTTAATCGAGAGGAATCCTACTTTTCTAGTCTTACTACCTAAGGCGGATCGAAAGGATTGAACAATTCTGGCCCATTGGGCTGTGCAATGTCATTTATAGGGTGATTGCAAAAATTCTTGTGAGCAGGATTAAACCCCTTCTCCCTAAGCTTATTGGTTTTCATCAAAGCAGTTTTGTGCCGGGGAGACACATCACCGACAATATTGTTGCTGCACAGGGGGCAATTCATACTATGCAAGGGAGGAAGCAAGGTAAACAGTATATGGCCATTAAGGTGGACCTAGAAAAGGCATATGACAGAATTAGTTGGCAGTTCCTTGCTGAATCACTACGATTAGTGGGCTTTCCTCCTTCTTTGTCTCATTTAATTATGCTGATGATTTAATATTATTTGGGGAAGCAACTGACCAGCAAATGAGAACAATGAAAAAGTGCTTGCAGGTATTTTGTGATGCTTCAGGCCAGAAAGTGAACTTGGCTAAGACTCGCATCTTCTTTTCTAAAGGGGTTGCTATGGGTACACGTCACAGATTGGCATCTTTGGGAGGTTTTACCTTAATCAATAATCTGGGCAAGTATCTGGGATTGCCCTTACTCCATAGTCGAGTCTCTAATGCAACAGTCAGAGCTAAATTAGCTTCCTGGAAAGCTAACAATCTATCTTTGGCTGGTCGCATAACGTTGTGCAAATCAGTCTTAACAGCAATCCCTATTTATGCTATACAATCAACCAAATTACCTATGGGAGTGTACAAGGAAATTAAGAAGTGTTGTAGGGACTTTATTTGGGGAAGTTGTGCTGAAAAAAGAAAAATTCACTTGTTGAATTGGGACTCAATTTGTTGTCCGATGAAGGATAAGGGTTTAGGCTTAAGAAGGATGGAGGATGTGAATGCTGTATTTTTTATAAAAATGGCTTGGGGCTTGATTAATCAACCCTAGAGTTTATAGGCTCAAATTTTGATGGCAAAGTACATTACCAAGATGGGGGATGATTGGTTTATTAAAAACTCCGGAAGAAAATCTCATTTGTGGAGAGGTATTGAAAAGGTTTGGGGACAAGTACTCGAGGGAATCCAATGGGTGATCAAGAATGGGTATTCTGTCAAGTTCTGGATTGACAGTTGGTTGGAGGGTGAACATTCCTTGATTAATCATGCAATTATGCCACTGGATAGTACTTGTCTCAATAAAAGAGTCTATGAGTATGTCAATTCTGATGGTGAGTGGGATTGGCCCCTGTTGAGGAGGTTACTACTTGAGGAGATCATTCTGAAAATCCGTGCATGTGCTCCTCCCAATTTTGCTGTTGGTTTGGATACTATGGTATGGCATATTTCTAGCTCAGGTAACTTTACTGTTGCTTCTGCATATCATGCGTTGTATGATAATCATGATGATGCTTGTAATGAGAATTGGAGGAAGATATGGGAGTGGAAGGGGCCACAAAGGATGAGATCTTTTGTTTGGTTAATGACTCACAACAAATTATTAACTAATGGTGAGAGGTGTAGAAGACACTTAGCAGTGAAGATGTAGGCGCACAAAATTAAATGAAAACAGTCTTAATCGAAAATATGTTGTATGAAATATTTTCTTTTTATCTGTGCTATCCTATTACATCTTTCCTTTGGACCACCGGGGGTGGTGGCCCAGTGGCAAAGCCTTCAGCCTGCCATCTCTAGGACTCGTGTTCGAGTCCCGGTGCTTCCAGTCAAGCCCCATAGTGTGATGTGGCCGAATATGGCCTTCCACACTATGGGGTGGTGGCCGTTGAGCCCAATGACTCCCCGACATTATGACCCGTAGCAGGCGAGGGTGTCCGCTGGTGCCCCAGTGGACGGTCTCTCCTATGAGGAGGGTCTAATGCCAGGATGTAACCGATATAAAAACATCTTTCCTTGGAAAAAGGACAAAGTGAGTTGAGCTGCTGATTTGTAGTGGGGAAGGCACTTATGGTTATAACTTACATATCCTCACAGTTATAAACATGATATATTTTTGTTCTACTTGCTGAAAAATGATGACAGGTGTCGTTGCCAGAAGAAAAAAACTTTTCAAAAAGGGTAATTCTATCCTACCCTGGGCAAAATGCTCGGTAAACTTACCCATGCCTAGTTGGACCAATAAAAAGCCTGCCTTTAATTTTTTGTCTGCTACTTGCACATTTTTTAAAACTCATTTATTTATAGAATTACCCACAAACTTTCCAAAATTGCACTCCAATGGTAACATGTGAGTGCCAAATTTTTGTGAATGCGCTCCGATACATTTTGCGAGTAATAAGCTGTGGTGAAATCCAAAAATATTCTTTTGGTACATCAAAATTTTTGAAACAAGAAAAATAAATATTACAAAATTATAAAATATTATTGTTTCCAACCATTAAATAATAAATATGAAAAAATAGTATCCAATTCAACCATTTTACCAAAATATATTTTACTGACACATAATATCATTTCTTTATAAAATTTGAATGTTACTTATTTTAATAATATTTTCTCAATTTCATTAAATATTAATTTTTTTATGTAATATTGCATAAAAGTACTTAATACTATGTCAATAATATTTATATTTAAAATTAGAAATTTATCATGATATATTCTAATTCTTTTGGTAAGATTAAAGGGTTTATGTAATAACCAGGTAAGTCATAATCAAGTAGAATTATTTGTCATTTTATTTTCTAACACTCAAGTTATTTCTTAAACTATAAAAATCAGTCCTTGTTGCATTAGTCTTTGTTGCATCACTACCAGTGTAATTTTCCTTGTTTTCTTTTACCGTTGAGGCTCCAGCAGATTGTAATGTGTCATTGCCTCAATGACCTTCGTTTTGTATTCCTTGTTTCTCCATGAATAAAATCTTCGATTAGTATAAAAAAAAACTATAAAAATCACTATTTACAAAAATTAAACTTAATATCTATATTAAATCAAACAAAAAATGTTTGAAACTATTGATTCTTAAAAATGATAATCTTCATTAATAAAAGTAAGTTTGGGTTTTTTTTTAGAATTTTGTATAATTTTTTATTAGTCTAAAGTTTTAAGAGATTAGATTATAGTATGAGTTTTATATGTAGTTCGAAATTTTTCTTTTTTGTTTTAATATACATATAAATCTTACTTATCATAAGACTTTAGAAACTTACCAAAATTGCACCTCCTACCCACAATATGAACTCCATTCCAAACTCCAAAGTATGCACCTACTAATGGTAATAGAGGCAAATTAGCAGGACCCCGCAGGGAATCCCCATATGGGGAACGGGGATAGGGGCAATTTCGCCCCCGCAGGGACAGGGGTGGGGGACATTTTGGCCCCGTAAAAAATTTGATAACAGAGACGAGGAATGTTCCCCTGACCTATGGGGACCCGACATATGCAAAAATACAAAGTTATCCTTGAGGAATATATTGATTAATATATATCTAAAATGCTGAAATATATTTTTAAATCATTTTGTCTCATTGCATATTAAAAATTATTCTTGAGATATAATCAAGGTTATTAAACCCGGCCCGGCCATTGACCCGTTTCAGTGGCCAGGTCACGGTTTTAGAGGTCTAATCGGGGTCCAACTGGGTCTGACTGGTATTGGAAATAATAGTAAAAATATATAAGATTTTTAATAAAAGTCCAACCAAAGGTCTGATCATGGACTGACCAAAATATTTTTTTGAAATCTTTAACTTTTGACCCAGAAAAAACCGGAAACGAGTCAATAAAATCGGGAAATCCGTCATGACCCGGCCGGTTTTTTAGATGATACAACCCGGAAGGGTAAAAAGTTTGGATTTATATCCAGGTCACGGTTACCTCGGTTCAACCGGCCGAGCCTGTCCGGGTTTGATAACAATGGATATAATTGTTAACGTTGGTACAGTAGCATAAGGCAACCTTTACTGTTGCAATATTGTAATATTCACATTCTAATATGCAATTAACATTAAAGATACTACTATGTTATTAATGTCTTTATTTTATAAGCCAAAAAAATTAATTTTGTTTATTTATTGACTTTAATTTATTCTAATAAATAAATTTTTAATTATTTGTTATATTAGAAATTGGGAAAACGAGGTCCTCGTGGGGAACGAGGATGGGAGCAATTTTTATCACGTATGGGGAACGAGGGAAGAATTTGGAAACGGGGGTGGGGGCGGGGACCCTGACCCGTTGCCATCCCTATTAATGCACCCACACCTCGGAATTCAAATTCGGAGTTCCCAAATAATCTTTTTTTTCCTAAAAAAATTAATCTTTTAAGAAATTTATATGTGCCAAATTTTTTTGAGAATAAAATCTTATTTAATAATTTTACTTAGTTAACATATAGCATTATTTACGCCATTTATGTCAAAAATTAGTAATTTTAGAACTAAAAACTAGGGAGGAATTAATGGTTCATAAAAGCTTTTTTTATTTGGCAACATTATTCATGTCAGAATATTATTTTACTTATGCACTTGGAAATATGATGATTGCTGGCCACACATCGTCCCTAATTTAGTTTCCTAATTTGATATAAACACAAAATTTCTGTTGGAGACCTGGCGCATGCATTGGAATAATACAGACTATATTAGAATTATCAATTAATTTCATTATTACTGGTGTGTGCCTAGTTTTTATTAAATGTCCAATTAAATACTTCAAAACCAAATAATAAGGCGAGCTCCAATGTAGTGTCCTCACATGAAGACTTTTGTTTCACCAAGGTCACCTGGTTCATATTGGAGTGTGGGTGGGTTATGGGATTTAGATAGCTTAAGCTTGTATCAAAAAAAAAACCAAGTATATGGTTATGTTATTGTACACCACTTTAAAATTCCTTATATAATATTTATGAAAATTATTTCATTAAAAAAATTTAAAATTTTATTTGACTATATTGTAGCTCAAAATTTAAATTTATTGCAAATCTTTTTGGCTAATTATAAGAGTTTTTTATATCGTAACTGAACGTGATATGTATCAATGTGGTAGAAAGATTCATAAAACTTTTATGATTATAAGAAGACTAATAATTTTTTAATGAATAAAAAAGCTAGTAGATTTTTTTTTTTATGATTGCAAAAATATGATACGACATAAGTTATAGTAAAATGTTTGTTTTTAAAATAAATACAGTAAAATGTTGTTAGGAAACATCTCAACTGCTCTATCACGCTAGAAGCATAAAAGTATAATGTTATAACATGTCAAACCATATATTCAACTTGCGCAACCAAGATAAATTTGGGTAAAGATATTTGATTTTAATTTTTGAAAAAATTAGTAAGCTTTGATCACTGTGATAAATAATGGGGCTGATGAGGCTAGTGTAAGTGAAACAAGACCTATCCATAGGGCTATTAATGGATGGGGCCAAAGAATGCAAAATATAAAAAGACACGTGCTATTTTGCAATTTAACATCATTAGTATAAAGTATATTTTATTATTAACGAGCCCACAAATCCACATCATTAGTATAAAGTATATTTTATTTTTAACGGGCCCACAAATCCAAGTGCAGTAATTTTATTTGTCCAGATCATCTCGGGTAACGTTATCCGCGATCTTTCCTCGGGTATGATAGCAATGCCCTTTCAAAAATCCACTCCTCTGTATCCTTTCAACAAGTGGAGCCAAACTGCCCGGGGGGTGGGGCGGGGGTGTGTGGTGGAGGATTTATTATTAAATTAAGACAAGAAAGGAAGAGGTGGTGGCATGTAAGGAGCTGGTGACTGATTTCAATTTCCAGTATTTTTTTAACAAAATTGATGTTGTGACATTAGGGTTCATGGTCACTGATTGTTTGAGAGCTAAGATATTAAGGAAGCTATATAATTCCCAGGCGCCTTCCATCACCAGACTTTGTTCCATCTTTATATGTTTTATGTGGATCCGGAGAATGTACTTCCATGTTCTGAATGTTGCATTTTATTTTCTATCTCCATCTCTTTTCTCAGCTTTGCTCTCTTTCTTGCAGAAAAGAGGAGTGGATTTAGCGAACATAATCATCCATGAGGAAATCACCAACAACCTTGATGTTAAGCAGCTATGTCCTTCGAATTTATTCAATATTGCAGATTTGGGCTGTTCCATTGGACAGAATACACTCACTGCAGTTCAAAACATTGTAAAAGCTGTAGACTACAGATTCCAATCCCAGGGAATGAGCTCCAAGGATCTTGAATATCAAGTTTTCTTGAAGTTCAAGAGGCCTATGCAGCTGAGTTTGCTAGAGAGATGGAGTCCTTTCTAGAAGCTAGAGCAGAAGAGCTCAAGTGTGGAGGGTTTATGGCTCTCCTTCTAACGAGCGTATCAGAGGGAGCAAATCGTTCAAAATCCACTATAAGTGCAGTTTTAGAGCTCCTGGGTTCTTGTCTTATGGATTTTGCCGACAGGGTAAGTGTAAAATTAAGCCAAAGTTTCATAAGCTCCTACTTTCCGTAATTGGCAATACTAACTTAGCTTAAGACTACTTATCTATATAAAAAAAATGAGCTTCTGACTAGAAAAAGTATTATCTTGTTTGAAGGGATTGGTGGATGAAGCTAAGGTGGATTCCTTCAATTTGCCATCATATTATGCAGGTCCATCAGAGGTGGAGACCTTAATACAGGGAAATGGGCACTTCAAGATTCGGAGAATGGAGGAATGGCCACGCCCAATGCTTCACGTTACCAGGCCAAATGTCGAGCAGTTTTCATTGATTATTAGAGCTGCTTTTGAGAGGCTTATCAGAGAACATTTTGGAGATGAGATTGTGGATCAGCTGTTTGACAGATTCACGGCAAAGCTTGTTGCATCCTCCATCTTCTCATCAGATTCTAGTTACCTACCAATGGTTGATCTGTTTGTTCTACTTGAGCGCTTATGAGTAGCTACATTTTCCTGGGAATCTCCTTCTTATGAATTATTATCATTTTCTCTAGTTAGTTTACTCCAGATTCCACTAATAATGGCAGAATGTTTGCTTGTTTTTTTTTTTTTTTCCTTTTAGGACTTTGAAGGAATTTTTTTTTTCCTTTAGCCCAGTGTGTACAATTTCCGTCCTGTAAGGTTTGTGATCTAAATCTTTAATAGACTAAGTTGTGCCTGTTTCGTTTAGATCGAGATAATGATATCTTTAGTCTCACAACGTGCAATCCTGCATTAAACAAATCAATAACAACTATCAGAACCTTTTTGCTGAAGATTGGATGCATCGGCCGACTATGAATGCTGAATTAAGATTTCCTTCCCTGTCAAGTTTGGAAATAGATTATATGAGTAGAACTGTCTCTGATGAGGAGATTAGAAAAGCTATGTTTGAGATTGGACCACTTCAGGCGTCCGTATCAGATGGATACCAAGCAGTGTTCTTTCAAAATCAGTGGAAGCTGGTTGGTCCAAATGTTTGTGGCTTTGTGAAAAAGGTATTTGATGGCTCAGAATCTTTAATCGGGAGGAATCCTACTTTTCTAGTCTTACTACCCAAGGTGGATAAACCTGAAAGGATTGAACAATTCCGACCCATTGGGCTGTGCAATGTCATTTGCAAAAATTCTTGTGAGCAGGAGTAAACCCCTTCTCCCTAAGCTTATTGGTTTTCATCAAAGCAGTTTTATGCCGGGGAGACACATCACCGATAATATTGTTGCTGCACAGGAGGTAATTCATACTATGCAAGGGAGGAAGCAAGGTAAACAGTATATGGCCATTAAGGTGGACCTAGAAAAGGTGTATGACAGAATTAGTTGGCAGTTCCTTGCTGAATCACTACGGTTAGTGGGCTTTCCTCCTTCTTTGTCTCATTTAATTATGCATTTTGTGACTTCCTCTACTATGCAAGTGTTATGGAATGGGGCAAAAACTTCTCAATTCTCACTATCTCGAGGGGTCAGACAAGGGGATCCACTATCCCCGTATCTCTTTGTTATCTGCCTGGAGCGACTTTCTCTTCTAATTCAGCAGGAAGTGAGGAATGATAATTGGAAACCTCTACTCTTTGGTAAGGATGGCCCAGGTTGTCACATTTAATATTTGCTGATGATTTAATATTATTTGGGGAAGCAACTGACCAGCAAATGAGAACAATGAAAAAGTGCTTGCAGGTATTTTGTGATGCTTCAGGCCAGAAAGTGAACTTGGCTAATACTCGCATCTTCTTCTCTAAAGGGGTTGCTGAGGGTACACGTCACAGATTGGCATCTTTGGGAGGTTTTACCTTAATCAATAATCTGAGTAAGTATTTGGGATTGCCCTTACTCCATACCGAGTCTCTAATGCAACATATTGGGAAATTGTGGATAAAGTCAGAGCTAAATTAGCTTCCTGGAAAGCTGACAATCTATCTTTGGCTGGTCGCATAACGTTGTGCAAATCAGTCTTAACAGCAATCCCTATTTATGTTATGCAATCAACCAAATTACCTGTGGGAGTGTGTAAGGAAATTGAGAAGTGTCGTAGGGACTTTATTTGGGGAAGTTGTGCTGAAAAAAGAAAAATTCACTTGTCGGATTGGGACTCAATTTGTTGTCCAATGAACGATGGGGGTTTGGGCTTAAGAAGGATGGAGGATGTGAATGTTGTATTTTTTTATGAAAATGGCTTGGGGCTTGATTAATCAACCCCAGAGTTTATGGGCTCAAATTTTGATGGCAAAGTACGTTACCAAGATGGGGGATGATTGGTTTATTAAAAACTCCGGAAGGAAATCTCATTTGTGGAAAGGTATTGAAAAGGTTTGGGGACAAGTACTTGAGGGAATCCAATGGGTGATCGGGAATGGGTATTCTGTCAATCTCTGGATTGATAGTTGGTTGAAGGGTGAACATTCCTTGATTAATCATGCAATTACGCCACTGGATAGTACTCGTCTCAATAAAAGAGTTTAATGAAGTAGCAATTAATGCAAAAACAGCCAATTGGAAAGCAATAGTCATATTTCGAATCCTCCAAACTACCAAAAAAAGGATATACTACTTGATCCCTCCATCAATTAAAAAGATTGTAAAAAAAAAAATACATCATGGGGGATTGGACCATGAATCTATTGATTCTTAGGACTTATGCCACCCCTTTACTCACTTTATTCGAACATGGGGTCGAGGAGGGTTTTTGACTCTACCAATAGTCATGTTGAATGCTATATCTACCGATCTATACAGATAGATAGACTTCCCGCCCTATACCGAATCTTTTTCTAGAGTAAAGGAGTATGTCAATTCTGATGGTGAGTGGGATTGGCCCCTGTTGAGGAGGTTACTACCTGAGGAGATCATTCTGAAAATCCAGTCTGAAAATCCGTGCCTATGCTCCTCCCAATTTTGCTGCTGGTTTGGATACTATGATATGGCGTATTTCTAGCTCAGGTGACTTTACTCTTGCTTCTGCATATCATGCGTTGTATGATAATCATGATGATGCTTGTAATGAGATTTGGAGGAAGGTATGGGAGTGGAAGGGGCCACAAATGGTGAGATCTTTTCTTTGGTTAACAGCTCACAACAAATTATTAACTAATGGTGAGAGGTGTAGAAGACACTTAGCGGTAAAGATGTAGGCGCACAAAATTAAATGAAAGCAGTCTTAATCGAAAATAAACATGATAGGTGGTGGCATGTCAGGAGCTGATTAGCATTTCTCTAGTGATATCTTCTTTGACAATGAATGGTGGAGAAGGCCCTTACAGCTATGCAAATAATTCAAACTTCCAGGTGACTGACTTCAGTTTCCAGTATTTTCTTAACAAAATTAATGATACGACATTGGGGTTCATGGTCACTGATTGTTTGAGAGCTAAGATATTAAGGAAGCTATAATTCCCTGGCGCCTACCATCACTAGACTTTGTTCCATCTTTATCTGTTTTATGTGGCTCCGGAGAATGTATTTCATGTTTTGAATGTTGCATTTTTTTTTCTAGCTTTGCTCTATTTCTTGCAGGAAAAAGGAGTGCATTTAGCAAACATAATCATCCATGAGGAAATCACCAACCACCTTGATGTTAAGCAGCTATGTCCTTCGAATTTATTCAATATTGCAGATTTGGGCTGTTCCATTGGACAGAATACACTCACTGCAGTTCAAAACATTGTAAAAGCTGTAGACGACAGATCCCAATCCCAAGGCATGAGCTCCAAGGATCTTGAATATCATGTTTTCTTCAATGATCGAGTTTCAAATGATTTCAATACTCTTTTTAAGTCACTTCCCCTTGAAAGGACTTACTTTACAGCTGGGGTACCTGGAGATTTTCGCGGTCGCTTATTCCCTAAGGGCAGCCTGCATTTTGTACACTCTTCTTATGCAATTCATTGGCTTTCAGAGATCCCAAAAGAAGTTCAAGACAAAGACTCCCCGGCCTGGAACAAGGGAAAGATTTCCCACCACCGAAAAGAAGTTCAAGAGGCCTATGCAGCTGAGTTTGCCAGAGAGATGAAGTCCTTTCTTGAAGCTAGAGCAGAAGAGCTCAAGTGTGGAGGGTTTATGGCTCTCCTTGTAACGAGCGTACCAGAGGGAGCAAATCGTTCCAAATCCACTATAAGTGCAGTTTTAGAGCACCTGGCTTCTTGTCTTATGGATTTTGCCAACAGGGTAAGTGTAAAATTAAGCCAAAGTTTCATAAACTCCTACTTTCCCAATTGGCAATACTAACTGAGCTTGAGACTATTTATCTATAAACAAAACTGACCTTCTGACTAGAAAAAGTATGTATCTTGTTTGAAGGGATTGGTGGATGAAGCTAAGGTGGATTCCTTCAATTTGCCAGTATATTATGCATATCCATCAGAAGTAGAGACCTTAATACAGGGAAATGGGCACTTCAAGATTCAGAGAATGGAGGAATGGTCTCGACTGGAGCTTAACGTTACCAGAACGAATGTGATGCAGTTTTCCTTTATGATAAGAGCTGCTTTTGAGAGGCTTATTAGAAAACATTTTGGAGATGAGATTGTGGATCAGCTGTTTGACAGATTCACGGCAAATCTTGTTGCATCCTCCATCTTCTCATCAGATTCTAGTTACCTACCAATGGTTGATCTGTTTGTTCTACTTGAGCGCTTATGAGTAGCTACATTTTCCTGGGAATGCCCTTCGTATCAGTTATTATCATTTTCTCTAGATAGTTTACTCCAGATTCCACTAATAATGGCAGAATGTTTGCTTGTTTTCTTTTTCCCTTTTGGACTTTGAAAGGATTTTTTTATTTTCTTTTTGCCAAACATGTACAATTTCCCGTTTGTGATCTAAATCTTTAATAGACTAAGTTGTGCCTGTTTCGTTTAGATCGAGATAATGATATCTTTAGTCTCACAACGTGCAATCCTGCATTAAACAAATCAATAACAGCTAATATGTATTAAACAAAATATAACAAATTAAAAACAACTTGGACTAATCACTAAACTAGTGTACGTCTTAGCTCACCTGGGCCATTTCAGATCTATACTCGCCCATTTGGCCTTTGCTGTTCTTGCGGTTTCAAGATGAGGAATGAAGGAAGAGGTGGATCATAAGGAGTAGCATTTTTTTTTTTCCAGTTCTGTCATCTGGGACAATGAATGTTGGTGAAGGCCCTTATAGTTATGCAAATAATTCAGACTACCAGGTATATATGTCAATCTCAACTTAGTACCGGAGTGGCATCACTTTATTTGTTAATCAAGATCTTCAAGTGAATAAATTGATCAAGGAGAGGAGGAGGCCAACTTATTTGGAACATGTGTACCATTGGGCCATGTTGTCATATCTTTATTTTTATTATTATTATTTATAGTTGCCGATTTTTTTACCATTATTAATTTCGGCTTGGAACAATTATTATTTAGGCTTACTATTATTAGGTGGTTATATTTCTTTTTACTAGTTCAGGGATCATGGGCCATAATTAATTATTTCTTTTTACTAATGGTTTAGGTGGCCAGTCATTCTAAAACTAGTCCATTTAGGATTTGTTTCTGCCGACCTAAATAGCTAATGCTTTGGCCGACTTAGGGTGCCCAAGAATTAGTATAAATACTAGGTGCTAAATTCGGCACCTTTGACATTGATATTTTAATAATAAAAAATTGAGATTTTCTTCTTTGCTTGTTTATTTCATGAATTTGAGATTTTAATTTTAATAATAAAAATTTGAGAATTCTTTATGTTTTAAGTTCTCTTTGTTGCTTAACCAGGTGTGTTTTGAAATGAAGAGAAGAGATACTACACAAAAACCTTTAGTTTGATCTTTAAAACATTAATGGAAATGGGGGTGCTTCTAGTAGCGTCTAGCGATTGCCATATCACATATCATTGGCTCTACTAGTCTACCGAGTATAATTTGTTGTTGTGCAAAACCAATTTTATCAGCTTAAGCTCTTCAATTAGTTTTAGCACACTTCAAATCATGCGATGGTGTCATGGTCCACTCAAATGATCTCTCCCCAGTGCTCGGTCAAGCTATAGCTAATCTCTATATTTACGAGCAGTATATATAACTAAACCATTCATCTTTCTTCTGGATATCCTTTGCTGGAGCTGAATAGCATTTCTCTAGTGATATCTTCTTTGACAATGAATGGTGGAGAAGGCCCTTATAGCTATGCAAATAATTCAAACTTCCAGGTGACTGAGTTCAGTTTCCAGTATTTTTTTAACAAAATTAATGATGTGACATTAGGGTTCATGGTCACTGATTGTTTGAGAGCTAAGATATTAAGGAAGCTATAATTCCAAGGCGCCTGCCATCACCAGACTTTGTTCCATCTTTATATGTTTTATTTGGATCCGGATTCCATGTTTTGAATGTTGCATTTATTTTTTCTTATTTCCATTTCTTTTCTCAGCTTTGCTCTCTTCTTTGCAGAAAAGAGGAGTGGATTTAGCAAACATAATCATCCATGAGGAAATCACCAACAACCTTGATGTTAAGCAGCTATGTCCTTCGAATTTATTCAATATTGTAGATTTGGGCTGTTCCATTGGACAGAATACACTCAATGCTGTTCAAAACATTGTAAAAGCTGTAGACTACAGATTCCATTCCCAGGGAATGAGCTCCAAGGATCTTGAATATCAAGTTTTCTTCAATGATCAAGTTTCAAATGATTTCAATACCCTTTTTAAGTCACTTCCTCTTGAAAGGACTTATTTTGCAGCTGGGGTCCCAGGAGATTTTCGCGGTCGCTTATTCCCTAAGAGCAGCATGCATTTTGTACACTCTTCTTATGCACTTCTGTGGCTTTCAGATATCCCAAAAGAAGTTCAAGACAAAGACTCCCCTGCCTGGAATAAGGGAAAGATTTTCCACCAGCGAAAAGAAGTTCAAGAGGCCTATGCAGCTGAGTTTGCCAGAGAAATGGAGTCCTTTCTTGAAGCTAGAGCAGAAGAGCTCAAGTGTGGAGGGTTTATGGCTCTCCTTTTCACAGGCATACAAGAGGGAGCAACCTGTTCCAAATCCACTATAGTAGCAGTTATACACCTCTTGGGATCTTGTCTTATGGATTTGGCAAACATGGTAAGGATTAAAATTAAACCCCACTTTCACTACCTTGGATTTCATACTCTATGTATGTTTAATTATGTACAACCAGTTGGAAAATCAGCAACTCATCAGTTTTCTTTAAGTTATTGCGAAATCTTTTCTCCCCTCACTTGGCTAATAAAGTAACTGAGCCTCTAACTAGGCAATTGATATATATGTCTTGTTTGAAGGGATTTCTGGATGAAGCCAAGGTGGATTCCTTCAACATACCACTATATCATGCATCTCCATTAGAGGTAGAGAAGCTGATACAAAGAAATATGCACTTCAAGATTCGGAGAATGGAGGAATGGCCTCGCCCAATGCTACATGTCACCAGACCAAATGTGGAACAGTTTTCCTTGATTATTAGAGCTGCTTTTGAGAGGCTCATTAGAGAACATTTTGGAGATGAGATTGTGGATCAGCTCTTTGACAGATTCACGGCAAAGCTTGTTGCATCCTCCATCTTCTCATCAGATTCTAGTTACCTACCAATGGTTGATCTGTTTGTTCTACTTGAGCGCTTATGAGTAGCTACATTTTCCTGGGAATGTGCTTCGTATCAATTATTATCATTTTCTCTAGATAGTTTACTCCAGATTCCACTAATAATGGCAGCATGCTTGCTTTTTTTTTTTCCCTTTTTAGACTTTGGAGTATTTTATTTTTTCTTTTTGCCAAACATGTACAACTTTCGTCCTGTAAGGTTTATGAATAATGGTCTAAATCTTTAAGAGACAAAGTTGTGTCTGTTTCGTTTAGATCGAGATAATGATATATTTAGTCTCACAACGTGCAATCTTGGACTAAACAAATCAATAACAACTAATATGTATTAAAAAAAATATAACAAATTAAAAACAACTTGGACTAATCACTAAACTAGTGTGTCTAACTTACCTGCGACATTTCAGATCTACTACTCGCCCATTTGGCCTGGCTGTTCTTGTAGTTTCAAGATAAAGAATGAAGGAAGAGGTGGATTATAAGGAGTAGCATTTCTTTCCAGTTCTGTCATCTGGGACAATGAATGGTGGTGAAGGCCCTTATAGTTATGCAAATAATTCTGACTACCAGGTTTGTCAATCTCAACTTAGTATAGGACTGGCTTCAGTTTGTACTTTGCACTTTGCAGTATATAGTTTGAATAAATTGATGATTTAACATATGGTTCATGGTAACTAACTGTTTGGGAGCATAAGATTATGAGGAAGTCCATCAAACCCACCAGCCAGCATTGGATTTTCTACTTTGTTCGTGTTTTATGTGGATTCGGAGAAATATATATTCCATTGGCTGTTGCATTCAAAATCATGGTGAAAAATAGTTGAATCCTTTTTCTTTTTCCATTTCTTTTCTTAGATTTGCTCTTTTTTTGCAGAAAGGAGGAGTAGATTTAGCAAAGGCAGTCATCAACGAGGAAATAACCAACAAACTTGATCTTAAGCGACTAGTTCCTTCCAATTCATTCAGTATTGCAGATTTGGGCTGTTCTATTGGACAGAATACACTCAATGCTGTTCAAAATATTGTAAAAGCTGTAGACTGCAGATTCCAATCCCAGGGAATGAGCTCCAAGGATGTTGAATATCAAGTTTTCTTCAATGATCAGTTTTCAAATGATTTCAATACCCTTTTTAGGTCACTTCCTCCTGAAAGTACTTATTTTGCAGCTGGGGTACCTGGAGATTTTCGCGGTCGCTTATTCCCTAAGGGCAGTCTGGATTTTGTACACTCTTCTTATGCAGTTATGTGGCTTTCAACAATCCCAAAAGAAGTTCAAGACAAAAACCTCCTGGCCTGGAACAAGGGAAAGATCTTCTACCACCGAAAAGAGGTTCAAGAGGCCTATGCAGCTGAGTTTGCCAGAGAAATGGAGTCCTTTCTTGAAGCTAGAGCAGAAGAGCTCAAGTATGGAGGGCTTATGGCTCTCCTTCTAGTATGTGCACAAGAGGGAGCAGATCATTCCAAATCCAGGACGAGCGCAGTTATGGAGCTCCTGGCTTCTTGTCTTATGGATTTTGCCAACATGGTAAGGATTAAAATTAAGCACTATTTTCCTGAACTCCTGTATAATGCATATTTTAAACTCTTACTTCCCTTAGTTGGTAATAGTAAGCTCCTGATTACAAAATTTTGTTTCTTGTTTGAAGGGATTGCTGGATGAAGCTAAGGTGGATTCCTTCAACATGCCATCATATTATGCATATCCATCAGAGGTTGAGACAATAGTACAGGGAAATGGGCACTTTAAGATTCAGAGAATGGAGAAATGGTCTCGACCAATTCCTGATGTTACCAGATCATATCTGGAGCAGTGTTCCTTGATGATAAGAGCTGCTTTTGAGAGGCCCATTAGAGAACATTTTGGAGATGAGATCGTGGATCAGCTATTTGACAGATTCACAGCAAAGCTTGTTGCTTCCTCCATCTTATCAGATTCTAGTTACCTACCCTATGATGATCTGTTTGTTCTACTTGAGCGCATATGAGTAGCTACATTTTTCTGGTATAATGTACGTCGTATAATTACTATGATCTACTAACAATGGCAGCTCAAGCAGCTGTGTTGCAATTTCAACCATTTCGGGTTATTTGCACCACAGAAACCTATGGATCAGTTATGTAAAATCTCATTTTGCCTTTGTTTCTTCCAGGGGAAAAAAAAAAAAAAACTGAAGTTCACTTGTTCCTTAGCAATATTTCATGTTTTCTTCGAGTTTTGTCGGTTTATTTCATTTCAGAACTAAACATTCTAATACTTCTATTGTATTACTCTCCTGTGTTTGAAATGTGGGCTGCAATCTTGGAGCGCTAAGAATTTCTAGTTAGTAGCAAATTTGTAGGGATGGCTAAATCAGATTCTTAATCAACAAGACCAACTTAGTTGACCAAGAACAAAAACAAAAATTGGAAGTATAGAGAACAAATAAATATTATTTCTTTTTTATATTATATCCAGTTATCCACTGTCTGGAAGCCTAATAAATATTATTTCTTCTTGATGCATCGGAATCCTAGAAATTATGCAATTCTCTCAACTACGAGCCCTTAGATACACACTCCAATCACAAAAATAAAAAAGATACACACGAAGGGAATGCACTACTGTTTCGTTTAGCTGAAGGGACAATGATATATTTTATTTGGTACATAAAAATCCTAAAAATTAAGTTGGATCGAACCCATGGCCACTTGAATAAAACCGAAGGGAGATGCCATTATTGGCACCCGATGATATATTTTAGTCTAGCAAAGTACTAATATAAGGGAACAATGCTTAAAATCAGCTGCATCATTTCAGATCTCCCTCCTCTTGCAGTTTCAAGATAAAGAAGAAAGGAAGAGTTGGATTATAAGGAGTAGCATTTTTTTTTTTCCAGTTCTGTCAGCTGGGACAATGAATGGTGGTGAAGGCCCTTATAGTTATGCAAATAATTCAGGCTACCAGGTATATATGTCAATCTGAACCTAGTATAGGACTGCCTTCAGTTCAATCATCATGAAAAATACTTGAACCTTTATTTCTTTTTCCATTTCTTTTCTCAGTTTTGCTCCCTCTTTTTTGGCAGAAAGGAGGAGTAGATTTGGCAGAGGCACTCATCCATGAGGAAATAACCAACAAGCTTAATCTTGAGCGACTAGATCCTTCCAATTCATTCAGTATTGCAGATTTGGGCTGTTCTATTGGACAGAATACACTCAATGCTGTTCAAAATATTGTAAAAGCTGTAGACTGCAGATTCCAATCCCAGGGAATGAGCTCCAAGGATCTTGAATATCAAGTTTTCTTCAATGATCAAGTTTCAAATGATTTCAACACCCTTTTTAGGTCACTTCCTCTTGCAATAACTTATTTTGCAGCTGGGGTACCTGGAGATTTTCACGGCCGATTATTCCCTAAGGGGAGTCTGGATTTTGTACACTCTTCTTATGCAGTAATGTGGCTTTCAACAATCCCAAAAGAAGTTCAAGACAAAGACTCCCCGGCCTGGAACAAGGGAAAGATCTTCTACCACCGAAAAGAAGTTCAAGAGGCCTATGCAGCTGAGTTTGCCAGAGAAATGGAGACCTTTCTTGAAGCTAGAGCAGAAGAGCTCAGGTGTGGAGGGTTTATGGCTCTCCTTCTAGCATGCGCACAAGAGGGAGCAGGTCATTCCAAATCCCAGATAAGCGGAGTTATGGAGCTCTTGGCTTCTTGTCTTATGGATTTTGCCAACATGGTAAGGATTAAAATTAAGCCATGTTTTCTCTAAACTCCTATAAAATGCATATTTTAGACACCTACTCCTCTCAGTTGGCAATACTAACTGTGCTTCTGATTAGAAAAGTATCTGTCTTCTTTGAAGGGATTGGTGGATGAAGCTAAGGTGGATTCCTTCAATGTACCATTATATTATGCGTATCCATCAGAGGTAGAGACCTTAATACAGGGAAATGGGCACTTCAAGATTCAGAGAATGGAGAAATGGTCTCGACAGGAGCTTTATGTTAGCAGATCACATGTGGAGCAGTGTTCCTTGATGATAAGAGCTGTTTTAGAGGGGCTTATTAGAGAACATTTTGGAGATGAGGTGGTGGATCAGCTGTTTGAACAATTCACTGAAAAGCTTATTGAATCCTCCAGCTTGTCAGATTCTAGTTATGGGCCAATGGTTGATCTGTTTGTTCTACTTGAGCGCATATGACTAGATATATCTTCTGGTAATCTGATTTGTATCAATCATCCTCGTTTTCTGGTTTGTTTTCTCCATATTCTGCTAATAGTGCAAGCAATTTATGGGTTAATGGAGCGCGGTCTTAATCTCAATTGCTAATACTGAGAGTATCAATATATCAAGGAAATAAAAGATACCTTTCTGTCTTTAATTTCATCTCTATATGAGCTAGAAGAATATAACCCAAGAACTGAATTATTCTTTCATTTAAGTATTCTTTGCTGAGGACAAATGCAACTCATCAGTAGCAATTTCGATGAACGTAGTGAAGAAAAATCCATCAGGAAGGTCAACAGTTACGAGTGAGGATGTAGGCACACACATCCATCTATCTATTAAATAGAACAATCGTTCAACATAGCCCCATGTGCTTTCTCCATTTTGTCTGTCATTGCATTTGCTAATTTAACATCTACTAGGTACATTTAATGCTTTTTGATTCCACCGCTTAACTCTGTTAGTACTCGATAGCAAAAGTTAAGAAAAAAAAAAAAGTTTAATATCAAAAGTCGTGGTTTTCTTAAATTATAAAAAAATCGGGGTTTTCCATATTGTGGCTACATTCAGTGTTGCAAGGGTTCGTAGAAATACGTGGCTGGCTATGCATTAGGCAGCGAGGTTCACCCTCTTACTCTTCTGTAACCGTCCGTACTCATACATATAAAACGCACGCTACCTCCTTTTCTGTCTCTTCCTCTTCCATCGTTGTCCCTCTCCTCCACAATTCACCATGTCTCAATTACCAAACCGAACCGATCCAAGCCAGAATTTTAGGCTTTTTTGGGACAATATATTCTCGCCGGATCAACACAATAGACCGCGTGCATGCCTCCTTTTTCTCCGGCTCTTCACTACCCGTATACCACTTTCTTGTCCAATCGAACTTTACGTTTAAGGGCAGCCAAACATTCGAGGCGACAGAATACAATTGCTGTCTCCAGATATGACTGTTTTTTCCTTTTGCTGTCGGGACAGTAATTTCCATTTGGAAATCAGAACTCCGAATTGCAAGGAAGTGGGTTTCTAAAAGTATAAGCGAACTTTTTCGTAACCTTGAATAATATTATTGTTACAAAGACTCGTCATGCTTACAGTTAACAAGCTATACATATCTGAAACCTTGAACAAATAAAATGTACATGCTCGGATTATTCAAGTCATAGCCGGCTAATCATGTAATTTACACCGTTGGATCAAATGCAATAACTAACTTAATCCACCCTATTCCACTGAAAATGGAACACAAAGAAATGAAAGTTCCACTCCAAAAATGCACGGAGAACACCAGAAAATAATGTAAAATTATATAGCAAAAAGAATGGATACTTCAAAATCATTGCTTATAGTAGCCACTCTGATGAGGAGGCGGGTATGGACCTGGAACAGTGTAAGGAGGCCGAGGATGAGATCCAGGTTGTGGCCCGTGAGCATTGTAGTACGGACCCCGCCAACCTGGATAGGCAGGTTGTCCATATTCCTGGCCTGGCGGTGGCTGTTGTTGTGGGGGAGGGTAAGGCGCACCAGAAGCAGGGGGGATATGGTAAGGAGGTGGCTGCTGCGGGGCGCTATAAGGAGGGTGAGCATATGCTGGTACTGTTGGCTGGTCTGGAGGCTGATAGTAAGGTGTTTGGGGGCGAGGATGTACAATATTTGAAGAATCAGCTGGGGGCTGCGTATTGGGTCTCTGGCTTTGATGATGTTGTGGGTTGACTGAAGGGTAGTTGTAAGAACCAGAGTTATTGCGGTCCTGGAAACTCAGTCCTGCCATTTGTCTCTGTACATCTTCAATCATTTCTCGGCATTGGATGTTTCTGGTCATAACAAAATCACTGCACTGCTGCTTCACATTAGTGATTGCGTCCTGTTACAGAAGAGGGATTTCACAAACTTTTAATTGGGATGAATCACCAGAACATATTCATGTTGTGGGCAAATGCACAGCCATAGATGATCATTAAATGCAAAAAAGGAAATAATAATAAGTTCATGTCTGTCCCAAGTCTCATCTCCCTTCTCACCCAGAAAATGGATACAGCTGAGGGTATCAGGGAAAAGCAGGTGCTATTGTTGTAACCATATATGAATTTGCGGCTGCCATATAGTCAATATCTAATAGACCATGGATATTATTTTTCCTTTTGCTCTCCCTCTATTACTGTCACTAGCTTGCTGAAGCATAGGAACAATGGTCATCTTACAAATGCTTGGCAAATCTACTAGCCAATCGGCAGCTAACATACTCAAAAGTAGCATGCTATAGTCAAAATTTACCTAACCATATTGCAGGCATCTCTTGACATTTCTTATTAGAGTTGGAGTCAGTTGGTAGAAAGCCTCAAACTTAGTCAGAATTAGTTTTCAGTTTCATTTGGTCACCAACCACACGATAAATGCCAACTTCCAACTGAACATAATAGCCATGTACTTCCAATTTTATGAACCTAATCTTGCGAGGTCCTCTTTGCTCCTCCCTAACTATGTAATATACCGGCTTTCAATTGAAAAGACAAAGATATGCAGTACATCTATTTACAAAATTTACCATGATAATGGATTGCGGAAAGAGGCTTGCAATGGCACTAGAGAAGCTAAATACAACACAAGGGTAAGCAATACAGAAGCAATGATCACCTGAAGAGTCACATAAAACTTCAATCCCTCGTTGATGTTTTCCTTTATTTCTCGATATTTTCCTATCGCAGCCTCTATCTGCTTATAACACTTTTCACGAGATGCTGGAAAAAATTCAGAGGGGGAAAATTTGTGTCAAAAGAGGACGCTCCATATGATGAGTACAAAAACAGGGAAGGAAACCACAAAAACACAATTTTTATTTCAAATAAAGCCAAACTGAAGGGATTTTCAAAGACAAATATATCACTAATAAGTCCATGGACAGAAATCAATCACAGGAAGCCCAATATGATTAGATTTAAACAAAAAAAACAAAAACATGGCTACAGCCTTGAGAAAACTTCACAGTTCCATTGCAAAATTTACACTCAATGAATGCAACCTATGTAGTTCAACAGAATCATTGAGTTCAATAAACTACAGAACAGAGTACCCCTAAATCCTAAAAGTAGATTCAGATGTAAAGCCCACAAGTCCTGAAGTGAGGCATGAAGTATAAAACAAAACGAGCCCAGTGAGTTTGCAAAATAATGATAATACAGCCATAGTAATACAGCATTCCAGCATAAACACTCCATTTACAGAAATTAGAGCACGTAACAATCGAGAAAGACCTACCTTTATAATCCTCCAGATTAAAAATGGCAGAAAAATCTTCATTTTGAGCCTGTAAACGTGAACAAACTCTAACTTTCAGGAACAGGAAATGCCACAAACTATATTGTCCTCGCCAACAATGCTCTTGTAACTATTAACATTTTCTTAAAATGCTGGTAGTTATATTGCCAACAAAAAGATCACATAAAATAAATCATGCCTTAGCTTTGAAGGAAAAGTGAGATAATGTTAGATAAAAATTAACCTGGATTTGCATCAACAAGTGCTCTTGTGCCTCAATATTTTGGGCAATTTCCTGACAGATGTGATCATATTTTCCTATCTCTTTTCTGAAGAGGTCTTCATAAGAGCCTGTGGACGTCATTAACTTTGGCAGTATATCATCCTGAAATCATCACATATAATAATGTAAAATTACTAGTATGCCAAGACAGGAAAAGGAACTAGTGACGAAACATGATGTTAGTGCTAACCGATCCAAGCATGATCAGCTTTTTTTGCAATAAATATGAAAGGCAAAAAATAAATACAACACCCCTTTATTAATTACGATAAAAAAAAAATTAGTCCATCACAATACAATGTTAACAAATAAATATCTGTCAGACAAAATATTGATCAAAGTAAATGTTGACAAGATACAATAACATGCCATTGCAAAAGGAGAAACCGAAGATTTTTATGATCGAAAACAGACCAACGACAATTGCACACAGTTGGACTAGGGAGTACAATCACAAGGGGTTGCATATGACTCAATGCATACCGTGAAGCAAGTTGATAAATGTGTTACTAACGATCAGTGTTATTAGTTGTTTAAACATACCTTCCTTTTCATCTCTTTGAGCATATCTTCAAGGCCTGCTCGTTGAGCACCAAGAGTCTCTAATTGTCTCTGCATTGTTAATTACGAGTTCAGAATCAGGTCTCAGGGGAAAGAAAATAAAGCATTACAAGACTCGTGCAAGTCCACAGAGAAATCACTTAGACTTGAAAGAAGCACATACCAGGCTCTGCTTCAGGGCCCCCACTATAGCATCTTCATTTGCATCCAAGGACATGATCGGCCTTGATAGACTTGGAAGAGCTGATTCTATCTGATAAGCACAAAATGCAAGTATGTTACTGAAAAGATTAATCTTTCTACAACAAGAGTGGTATTCTTAAGGAAGAAGCGGTGTTGCCAGCATCAGTATAGTTAGCAGAACAAGTAAGACTCTGTAAGTGCTACCGTCACCATTATTCCCGAGTTTGTACTCCATTTTTACAAGAATATAAGTACTTCCTACAGGTGGTAATGGAACATTAGAAAGCCCAACAAATTTATCCACCGTGAAAAGTTGGCCGGTAAGTCACAAATCATCCAAGATATAGAAGACAAAGAATACACGTATATTAGTTACATACCGGTCGACGATCGAGGATTGACATCAGTTGAAAATGGTCCCTGACTGAGCGCTCAATTCTGGCATCACTGTCAGCAGCTTGCTTTAAGTTACCAGCAAATCTGATTAGCCTATCCTGCAAGTTCTTTGTCAAAGTGCTGGACTGAGGCCTAGTCCACCTCGTCCCAAATTGGCTTCTAAACTGAGCATCTTCCGAGGCTTCTTTCTGCAAAAGTTCCTCTGTCTGCACCAGCAATTCGTGGTTCACCCTTCTCAAATCTTTGAGTTGTTGCAACTCACCTTCCAAACCAGCAGGGCCACCGCTAATCTGCACAGCTTCCACATCTTCCTTAAGATCGGTCGGAAGCGTAGAATTCCCTTCCAGAGCAAGAATAGAGTCTGGAAGATCCATTTCTTTGAGCCTCACTCGAGTTAGCTCACTCCCTTGTTGCAATTTCTCTGCCTGTGTCCTAATAATATCATCCACCATTTCAGTGTACTTAGAGAGTGCTTTTGCACTGCTATCGGGAACAAGGCTAGAAAACATCTTCTCCTTGCTGGCATCAAGTACTTCATTCATAGGCATCGGTTTCACCATTGAAAATGCCGGGAGAGGCGGTAAGGAACTTGGCGGAGGAACCCTCATGAGGTAAACACGATCATTTTCCTTTACAGCCCTCTCCAGATTGCGATTGATGTTCGCCTCCAGCTTGCTGATCGCATCCAGAAGCTGAGCTGCTGCCCCTTTCGAGTTTTTCTTCGCATCAGCCAGACCGCTAACCCCACTCCTCAACCGTGCAATTTCTTCTGCAATTTCCTCTTTCTCGTGTAACTCCAAACCATAACGGTAGCAAGCTTCAGCATAGAACAGAGCTGCCTTCAACTGAACGTGAGCTATCCAAGGCTTGTCAAAATGATCCCTGAGTGGAGCAACATTCAACGCAGCAAAAGCTTCCTCGTAGTAGAGCCCAACCTAGAAATCAACAAAAATGCCATCTCCCAATTCAACCAAAATCACTCAAAAGAAATTTCCCAACGAACAGTTGCACATTTTAACAGTTTTACCTGTCTCGAAATCTTCGCGCAAACACCAGGAGTGCTGCCTTTGGCGATCGTGTTCTCGAAAACACACTCCTGCGCCTGCGCGAGCATCAGCCTCTCCAGCATCCCGGCGCACTCAACCGACACGTCAACCGTGGTGCTCGTCCCCATGGACGCCTTAGTCGCCGCCTGATCCCTCAGGTAGGCAAACGACCCCGCGGAGGCAATAAACGCGTGGATCGCCTGCTTCCTCCCGTCGGCGCTGTTCCGGTCGAAGGACAGCCCAATCTGGCTGTAGGCGGCGCCGAGGTTGAACAGCACGGCGGCCTTCTCGAGGTGGATGTTCTGCTGCGACGCCTTCTGCTTCTGCTTGAACGCGTCGTGCCACGTGAAGGTCACGCTGTTGATGTGGTCCCTGTCGGGGGAGATTGGGAAGCGCGTCTCGACGAGGCAGAGGGCCCTGAAGTAGCTCTGGAGGAGGTCGCGGCGGGCGGCGGGGGAGGGGTCGGGGACTCGCTCGACGTCGGAGCGGAGGGACTTTAGGGTTTGGAGATCGTCGTCGAGGTTCTGGGCCTCGCGCTCGGAGTAGTACATGGCGATGTAGTTGCGGAGGGGGCGGTAGAGGTCGAGGGTGGTGGTTTTCTTCTCGTAGATGGCGAGCATGATGTTGGCGGTGGAGGAGGAGGAGGCGGAGGACGGGGCGGTTGACATGGTGGCGGTTAGCGGTGGTGGTGGTGGTGGTGGTGGTTGGGTTTCTGGTGGACGATTTGGGGATCGAGTTTAGTAGTTCATCGGTTTTGATGATGGATGGGATTTTTTTTTTTTAACTTGTTTACTTGCTTAATTAATGCCGTTTTCTTATTTCTTTATATTTCCTTTTCTTCTTTTCTTCCCAGCTAAGGGAACTACTAGAAGTGCTTGAACTACACTTTCCCCCTTTAAGCGACCGTTTTGTGTGAAGTGAAAAAGCATGTTACTAGTCTTTGCTTCGTCTTTTCGCAGTTTTTATATATTATGTGGTAGCACTAGACTGCTAGTAGCACCGTAGCAGAGTAAAATAGTGACGACATTTACACGCCATAAACCCCAGGCCTCGTATCAAAGTTTGCCCAGAAACATAATTCCTCAAATGGAAATTGGTGATAATTTGGTAAAAACCTGTGTATGGAGAGGATTTTTTGTTAGGTTACGGAGAGGAACTTTCATCGCAAGATACTGGAATGAAAGCCAACGAGGCATATACAACCAGGCGTCCAGGCCGATAAATTTAAGAGGAAATTAACCCAATTTGTGAAAATCCATGTAGATGAAGTAGTAGTCATGTGTCATGTGTGTATGCCAAACGGAACGGACAACCTAGGAAGCGACACCCCATCTCAGCCGTTAGAAGGAAAAGGTACGAGACAATCCAAACCGTCCAATAGAAGCATAGCCTCAAGCATGTCTTTTTTTTTTTTTATCATTCCTCAAGCTTATCTTAAAAAACCCTATATGAAAAATATAACTTTTGAGTTGTACAAAGTTAAGCTAAGCTATTTTTACCTTCTCATTATAATTATTTCTTCATCACGCAATAAAATCTTAGGCTAATTTTATCCAAACTATAACACATAAAGTTTGAAGAATTTAGTTTTGTACCAATATCTATCTATTGCGATGACATCCAATAAATAGGTTGGTCTAACACAATAAAAGACCACGAAGTTAAGTGTAGATCTTGGTTTAGGGATGTCTTAAATTAGATAGTCTAAATATTTACATCACTAATGGTCCAATAAAAACTACTCTTATTTGCAATATAAAAAATTATTCTAATTTGGGTCACACCTTATATATTCTTGTACCCGTTTCTTTTCTTATCTTGCGACCCTCACAACAACCGGATCAAATAAGACGAGGACATCTATAAATAGGGATGGGATTTAGGGAAGGACTTCTATAAATAGGGATGGGATTTAGGGAAGGACTAATAAGGGTCTTGGCTACTGTATATATTTGTTAATAACATGACAAGTAATAAGAAGTAACTTGTCATAAAAGTATAATTATTATCTCGAGATAAAGGTTCAAAATCTAATCATATTGGAACATTAATATCGTATCAAATAAAATAATCATTCTAAATACTCTTGCAGTCTTCTTAGATTTAGTTCTAATGAATCATGGTTAAATCCCAATACATGCGATTGAAGGTGTTTTGAAGATAGAAATTCTGAATAATTTTTAAAATTAGATGTACCAAAAAAATGAGCATCCTAAAACTAAACTAAACTAAGGGCATTTTTAATTTATAATTTTTTTTATTCAATTACCTCATGAGAATTACCTTGGGTGGCAAAAATAAGGTAAGGTAAAATTTTGTTAATTGAAAATTATCAAAAACAAAAAGTAAACGATTCCACCACAATAATTCACATTTCACGCCGCGTTCCCATTTTTCTTCCCTCTTTGGTGACCCACCGTTGACGCCGCGTTCGTTACCACCAGTCTACCAGTCAACAAGTAAATTACTCAAAAGTCCTTCTCCGCACATATCTTACGAGCCTTATCTACTAGCACAGTAACCTGTTCAATGGATGATGCGGTAAAACAACACCCTCAAGCCACTGACTACGAATCCAGTGACAAAGCCCAGCCCATTAAGAGAATCGGTCCAAGCCGATCTAAACAGACCGCTACCGTAGCAGCAGCCCCAGAATTCGAGTCATATAATCCTCGTTTATCCCCAAATCTGTATTACACGGTACCATTATCCACCACACGAATATTCGAATTTAGGGCTCATCTCGATCCCAAATCCCCGACCCGCTTAAATCCCACCCAATCCACTCCAGATTTCTTCAAATCTTACCGCTAAAGGTATAATTTCCGCCAATTCCTCTTGCTCTCGATCTTTTTCGAGCCAAATTTGTGGAAAACCTTGTCCGTTTTCAAGTAATTCGATTCCCGATTTTGCTTGCTTTTGTTTTTTTCCAACTTTTCTTTTAACATATTTTTGTTGTTTCTGGTTGTAGAAGACGTTGATATTCGCTACAATGAAGTTCTTGGAATACACTCCACTCGAGCGGTAATTCTCCCAATTCCAATCGTTAGAAGTTTTTGATGTTCAATTGATTGTGTATATCTGTTTTATTTTTGTAATTGTTGTTCGTTATTGACAGAATAAATTACTTTCTGAGTAATTTGAATCTCGGAGAGCGCACTATCAAGGGATCTCTGGAGCCTTACTCTTGTAAGTTCCACGGCCTCGTACGAATCAACTACTTTCGATCCAAATTTATCTGAAATAGACTTGATTTTTTAATTCTTTGTTTAGGTAAACATACCGGCAGCGACAAAAAGCTATCTCTTAGTTTGGAGCATGAGGTAATTCAATTAGTTTTCCATTGTTTGCTGGCTATTTGAATCGAGCGGGTAACTGCGAAATTCTTATTTTGTTTTTGCTTTGATCCACTAGTCTGTATCTTTTAGTTTTCTTTTATTTGGTTTCTTTAGCTGCTTAGTTTTGCTATGTATTATGTTAAACCGTTTATTTGAGCTGCATAATGCATGAAACTATGTTTCTTGCTGTGAAGACGTTAGTAAGAATTTGGTAGCAGCGCATGGTAAATTATAGATAGATTTGTGATATATTCTTTCCATTTTTTAAAATTTTGATGACGAAAATTATGTCTTTACATATAACTCTCTTTTTTCTTGGTTTCCGGTGGTCTGGAAATCATTTTCACTTCAGATCCTTGATTATCTTGGAAAATCATCCGATACTGATTCATCCTCTCCAGCTGAATACCTTTTGAGCAGATCCAGGTGGTGAATCTTACCTAGGTAGGTTTAGGATCACTATTGATCTATCATGTTTCTTTGACCGGTTGTGTTCTTTATTCTCTTCCAGTCGAAAGACCTTGATTTACCTGGTTCTTACACTCCATCACATGTATCCGGATTACGACTTCAGGTAACTCTGTATCTTGTTTTCACTTTACGTAACTGGTTTATTGGCAAAAAAAAAAACGGTGAAAGGGGGATTATGGGTAATGCCACTGTCAGCTTTTGGGCGACATGGCATCCCACTAAATAATCCTCTCTTAACTGCATTGGGAGTGTTGTCAGATGGTTTGACAAACAGTTTCACAAGCTGTTGCTCTAAGAGAAGCTGAGAGTTCAAGTCTCTCCATTTCCCAAATCTATTGATGGTGGTTGTCCCTTTGGATTCTCTGGACTTTTCACTCACTGATTGCTTTATGGATTCTTTCATGTTGTTGATTTGTGCTTTCCTTTTGTTACGATGTTTGTTGGCTGCTTTTGGTTTTCAGTGCTATGAAAGCTCACCAGTTCTTTACAGAAGAAAGCTGGGACACTTTTAAGCAGATCTTTGATACGTACATGCTTGAGGCATCAAAGGTACTCTTAGCAAAATGTTTCCCATCATTGTTTTCTAAGTTATTCAATGAAGTTAAATACTCTCTTCCCCTGCCATTTCTTTTCCAACAAATGGTTGAGAATTAAAGTTGGACTTCTATAGTCACTGGTTATCGTTTAAGAACTGCTTGTCATCAATGGGCTATTGAGTTACTGGGTCTGTTTGTATGTATGACTGTAAGATGATGCCCAGCTCAGTTGTATGGATTCTGCGTATGTTGCATTATTTTATTTAACAGTACTCTTTAGCACATAAATATTTTAACTTTTTCCACTTGTTTAGGTGTGGATAGAGGAAAATGAGGGTAGTTCCTTGCTGGAAACACTGTACAGGGCTCTGGATGAGGTAGTTTAAAAATAACTCAATGTGCACAAGGATGCTTTTTTAAAAGAGTAGTTGCTTCTTGGAAACTTGTGATGAGGGTGCTTTTTTGTAATATGTCGCAATGCAGGTTGTAAAGCTATCAGAATGTGAAATATATAGTTATGATCCAGATTCTGATGCAGACCCTTTATTAGAGAAAGGAGCAATGTAAGCTACCACACCCTTTTGGATAAGTTGTGTCACTTTGGTTACTTCTTTTAACTTGTTTGTGACACAGTAAGGAGCCCTTTAAATACCTCAAAAAAAAAAAAAGGGAGGAGAGTGCGGTTTTTGACTTAGATTTTTCTGTTTTCTTCAGCTGGTCTTTCAACTTCTTTTTCTACAATAGAAAATTAAAGCGTGTAGTGAGCTTTCGTTTCTGCTGCTTGAGGTGGGTGTGCTTTTTCCTTTGAAACCTCTGGATTTTCCTGCAATGATCCCTAATATGTTGTTTGGTGTTGACTACTACCATTGTGTATTGCAGCAACTTGATTGCTGACGGATTTCTAATTGACGATGCAAGTTTTGAGGAAGATGGAGAAATATTTGACAGCATGGACATGTGAGTCCTGATAGCCACTGGCTATTAGGATGATGTTTATATGACTTACATCTGTAGTAAATGGTAGTGATACATGTGAATAAGGGCAGATCCACAGTGGGATAGCTTCTGAGCGTTTCCACGGATGTTGCAACTCTCTTGTAGGTCGGATGTAAATGTGCAACCCACTTAGGCTTGTAAGTAGAAGCTTGCCTAGAGGACTTGCTTTTGTCGCTCGCGTTACTTCACATTCATATTGGTGCATGTACTTAAATCTATATTCCCTGGATGTTTCTTTATGCTGTCAGTGGGAAGACATGTGAGAAATGAAACATGTTTGTTGTATGGTATCCATTTCTTCTGTGGATTGAGACACTAGCAGTGTTTTTGTTTTTTGATTTACTTACATATATATGATAGAGAGTCTGTACTTCTCATTGAGAGGATTGTGGAGCAAGTAAACACCGTTAATACTTGATCAAACAGCTAATCAAAGAAATGCCGCCATCATAAGCTTATATTGAGGGTACATCTTCACATTGTGGCTCTAAATTGCAAGGGCAATCTACTACCCCTGTGGTCTGGAAAATGGACCTGGTGGAGATGGTGTAGCCTGTAAATGTACGTCGGGGTTTGTGCCAACATGCCTGTTTCCTGTAAGAACAACTTTTATGTGTATGGTTATTCCACTTCCTAATTTCCTAGCCTCTGTACACCATACAGGAAAATTTGTAACATGGTTCAAAGCCCTGTTTCATATAGAATTGCCATTTTATCTTATTAATCGTATTATTACGGATGGCCACAAGTTTCGAAGTAAAGCCTCTACAGTGAAGAATGTGCTTGCATTGTATATCTTGCAACAGGAAAAAGAAAAAGAAAGAAGAAATCTCCACCTCAACTCGAAGAACTTGTTTTTGCATCTTTTTATAATCATTTTGAAGGGCATCACATATTATTGTTAACAACAGAGACGGTAGATACTCAGGAGAAAATCGTAAACTGTCATAGTTAATGTTTTCTCTTCAAATATATACAATTTTTTTCGAACCGAATCTTTGTCCCGACTAATTCGGGTCCGACCCGGGTCCTCTATTTGGTTATACTGGGCGGGTTTTTCAATAAAAATTTTCTTCACACAGTGCGACTCGAATTTCACATAAGTCGGCGGGCGCGTGGTGGGGTATTAGTATTAGAGCTTTTGAGAGAGAAACAGCGTACACGGCACACACGACACGACACGACGCCAAGTCGCCAACCCACACAATTACCATATAATAAAATATATAAAAACATACCCTATAGTCAACAACATTAGATCATTCCAGAAACCGAGTAGCATATTACGCCACCTCCCCTAGGTTTCCTTTCCCCTCTTTGGGTTCGGTCTCTCTCTCTTTTATTCCTTTCTATTTCTTCTTCTCCGATCTGTTCTTTTTCTCTCTCTCGTCCAACTTCGGCGATCTCCTTCTCTCCAACTAAGGTAACTCCCTTCTCTTCTTTCACTTTAAAAACACTATTTCTAGGGTTTTTCCTTCTCTGCTTCTCGTTTCACTGGTTTTTTTTTCTCCTTTTTCTGCTGGTGGGTCTCGATTGTCAACGTATAGGGTTAGGAATTCGTAGCTTATCTGGGTCTGTAGTCGTTTTCTCGATGTGTTAATTAGAGAGCTTGGCTTGACCTCCGGTTGGTGGATGGGTGTATACGCCCTTTGTTTTGGTTTGATTTCCCGATTTATGCTACATCCTTTGTCCTAGGGTTTTAGTCTTAGTTAATGGGGGATTTTAGGGCTCCCATTTGTTCTTTTTGATGGTTATTGTTCATTGACTTGTGGGAATGTTACGATTATTTTCAGTCTGGTTAGTTTGACCTATGTTCTAATCGTGTGTCTGACTTGGACTTCCATGAACTTTCGCAGATTTGCTTTTGTAACTTCAGTTGCTCTGTGGTTGCTTGAAGCCTTGGGGTACTCTGTTTGATTGCAGATAAGGTAAGAAAGTAATCAAATAGCGAAACATATACTTGTCTATACTTGATTGATGTTTATTAGGTCTGTGTGTTTCTTTTTTTGATTGATTTCATGTTTTTTTTGTTGGTTTTCTGAACTATTGCTAGAATCACTCAGTAGTATCTTTGTGTTGCGGGCTGCTGCTTTTGTGTCTATTCCCGAGTGACAATTTTTAGTTGCTAGTGTAGTATAGAAAGTTCCAGCCTTTGATTTTCTCTAAATTTGAGTATGTATAAATGATCGTGTTTATTAACATAGTAACTGTTTCGAATTGAGCTTCATTTTGTTTAAAGCCGGTGTGTACATATGTTTGTTATCGTGGGTGCAATAGTTGCATACCTTTATCATTATAAAGTTTCGTGATATGCAAGTGATGCATACTTCTATGATTATGAAATCTCATATTTTCATGTCTTATCTTAATGATGGAAGAGCTAACATTGTGTTTTCTCTTCTGTGAGATGCACTTCTGGTCATCATCATACCATAATGCAGGTTTTGAATTGGTCTTTTCACATAAATGGACTGCAAGAGGTTCATTCAGTTGGTTGAGGAGAAAAAGAAGAGAGCTCTGGAGAAGAAAGAAGCCCCTTTGAAATGGGAGCAGAAGCTGGAAGCTGCCGCCAAAGCAAAGGCTGATGCTGAAGCCAAAGAGAAGAAGCATAAAACTTCGAAGCATAAAAGAAGATCTATGTCAAAGTCTGACTCTGACAGTGATGGCGACAGCAGTGATGGGAGAAAGGCAAGAAGAACCCACAAGAAGCACAGGAAGCATGAAAAGAAATCAAAGCGGAATCTGAAGAGACATGATGGAGGCTCAAGTGATGATAGCAGTGATGGGTTTGAGACTGATTCTGAGGAAGAGAAGAGAATGAAGAGAAATCATAAAAGACATAGGCATTACAACTCGAGATCAGACTCCAGTTCTTCAGAATCTTCAAGCGATGAGGATGAGGGAGACAGAAAAAGAAGCCGTAGAAAGCATCACAAGCGCCACCGACAGTCGGATTCTAGTGATTCAGATTCTTCAAGCCATGAGGGTTATGTTGGAATGAAGCGGAGAAGCATATCAAAGCGCCACAAAGGCCACCACAGACGCAGGTCTGGTTCCAGCGATTCAGAATTGTCGAGTGATGAAGGTAGCAAACGGCATTTAAAACACCATAAAGGTCATCGGCGTTCTCATAGTGTTGAATCTAACTCATCGGATTCTGAGCTATCAAGGCATGGCAGATCCGGCCGCCACCATCATGGTCATCACCGGCACCGGCAGCATCATAATCGCTCTGACGAGGATAAAGAGCATCATCACTCAAAAGAGAATTGCAATCATGTGCTGGGGCAACCATATGAAAATGGAAATCATGTTGAGCAAGTACAGTCAGAATTGTAATTCGGAAAAAAAAAAAACAGTGATGATGCATGTCAGTAGTGATGTCCATGATGAAGCTCTTTTACTTTTCCTGTGCTCTTTTTTTCTAATTGATCGGAACTTAATTTGGGTGGAAATGCCTCTGATTTGTTCTGAATTTGTCGGGGGACTTGATGCTTAGTACTTTATTGTATTGTTGACTGATGTTGAGATTCAGTTCAAATGATTTGACAGTCTCGTGTTTCTGAGTCTTCAGCTGTCGCCTTCTGCCTACCATTACTTTCAGTTCTATATTAAATATTTCCATTTTACACGGCAGATGGAATGTCGGCTTATCCTGCAATTTTTACAGAGGATATCCTCGTTGAACCTAAAATATTACGGTTAGCAAATTCATTTTTGCTAAAGGTATTCGGGATATGTTCCAATAGATGTTGAACACGTTATGGGAGGTATAAGATGTTAAAAATCACTCGATTCTACAGGGGAGTTCTTATAGTTTACAGGCATGCTTTGAACCCAACTTATCTGCCATTTTCCCTTGGGATTCTGTGAAATCAAAATCAGCAAATTCAAGGAAGGTAAATGAGCAGCGAGATAATCTGCAAAAAGAGGAAAAAAGCAAGGGAAGGTGCCTGCAGATTCTGCAAGTACGTCTAACAAGATTGCTTTTCCGACTCTTATAATTGTTTTCTACGCAAGGTACAGGTGGAAAGATTGGGAAGTCTTGCAACTCTGAGATTTTTATCCTGGATTGTATGGAAATGATTGTATATACAGAAAACATAATGTTCAAAGTAATCGATGAGCAGAAATACCAGCATTGTCTGTGAATTGGTCTTCGGCAAGGCTGAAAGACTTACTGTATGAGTCTTTGCAGGGTCAAGCAGTGTTAATCCGGAAAGTGTTAATCTGAATCCACCAGTGTGTTACAGCTCATCATACCGAGAGGAATTTCAAAGTTGTCCACCCGGACCACCACACTAGCAGCTTACTTTTATGGCTGATCACAACAGAAATAGCAGACCAACATTATACTAAAATCCCACAAGAGAATACCGCAAGTCCACCATTGGCTGGCTTGGTTTTACACTAAACCCAGTTAGTGTACCATTTCTACGTCATGATTCTCGTGTAATCTTTTACTGTATGGAAATGGAATTAACACTTTAGAATCATTTACGACCAACTTTTTTTTTTCAGTTGTCCCCACCTTAGCAGATTGATGCTGTGAAATTGTACCTAGTGGAGGCCATCTATATAAACGCAAAGATCAAAAAGGTGGTCTGGTTTCAGGAATTTTCTGGGAAAGTAGAACCATTGTGTCTTTCCTTCCTTTCAATTCCTCCACCAGTGAAGTTCGCAGAATTGATCCACATTGTTGTCGATGCCAAACTTGACTATTGAGCACGGCAAGCAATTATATAAATGAGAAGCTAGTGTGGTACAGGGAAGCAAACAAAACGAAACAACAGCAACAACAATGGCCAAAGAAAGCAAACTGCTTGAATCATTTTTGGTGACCTTCTTGGCTACTATCTATTGTTTCAGTCTTTCTCTTTGTTGCCCTCAATATCAGAAAGAAGCCCTCCTTCAATACAAATCTATGGTATTTCCAAGCAATTCTACAGATGTGCTTGGGGACCTAGATTCTTGGACCTCCACCACCGATTGTTGTGAATGGGGACGAGTCACCTGTGGTTCCGGAACAGCTTCAAAACAGGTCACTGCTCTTGATCTCAGCGTAATAATACGAGATGGTGTTTTGATCTTGACATCTGACATCTTAACTCCTATCTTTCAACTGCAAACTCTAGTTTCTCTTGACATTTCTCACTGTGACATACAAGGTGAAATTCCTGGAACTGGGTTTGCCAACTTAACACAGCTTGCATATCTAGACTTGTCCGCCAACAGTTTCAGTGGTTCAATTCCTGGTGAGTTATTTTCTTTAACTAACCTGGAGTATATAGATTTAAGTGGTAATACACTTGGAGGTCCATTAAATCCCAAGTTAAGCAGTCTCAGGAAGTTGGAGCAGTTTTTCTTGGATCATAACAAATTCTCGGGACCAATTCCTTCATCTTTGTTTAGTCTGACAGGGTTGACTGCATTAGATTTAGGAACAAATTCTTTCTCAATGGAGATTCCCTACGGTATCAGCAACCTGTCCAATCTTACATATCTGCGCTTGAATAATAATCGTTTCCATGGAGGGATCAGTCCACTGCAGAAGCTGGCAAATTTGGAGACACTTGATTTGGGAAATAATGATTTATCTGGTGAGATACCTGCGGGGCTGTTCAATTTTAGTTCACTGAGACATTTAAACCTTGGAGGAAACAAACTCATCCTGAGAAATCCAAGCATAGCTCCGAAAAGCATGTTTGGGCGGCTGTCTCTCAGGTCCTGCAACATTTCAGGCAAGTTTCCAACCTGGCTGGTCAACCAAACCAGTCTTTCTCTTTTAGACTTGAGTGATAATAACCTCATTGGAACCTACCCTCACTGGCTCTCAGATTTGCAACTCGCCACCATGATATTGTCGGATAATAAGCTTAGAGGTTCTCTTCCCTCGACCTTGTTTCAATCCCAAAACTTAAGGACTCTTGTCCTATCAGGAAACAGTTTTTCCGGGAGGCTGCCAGATAGCATTGGCAATGCTACAGAGTTAACAGTATTGATGTTGTCTGATAACAAGTTTTCCGGTCTGGTACCCGAGTCAATCTCAAATCTGTCCAATCTGTTTTTGCTTGACTTGTCAGTAAACAGATTCTCAGGTAATTTTCCAGTTCTTGCAGCATGGTTGGCGTATATTGGATTAGCCCAGAATAAGTTTCACGGTACATTGCCACAAGATCTACGCAACCAGAATAATCTGTATTACCTTGACCTCCACGACAATAATTTCACAGGTAAAATCCCAGCACTTCATTCCTCGCCTCTTCGGGTTCTAAATTTAAGAAACAATTCTCTTGAAGGCCAGCTAGATAATCTTCCCAATTCTGGATTCCTCCAAATACTTGATTTGTCTAATAATTACTTCAGTGGAAAAATCCCTGCCAGTCTAAGAACATTTAGTTGGATTGTCGGTACTCCTGTTGCTCTTGTTGATGTCATCCGTGCATATCTTGAGAATAAAGATATTAAAAGTCCTGGCTTTGATGTGATCTGGAAAAGCTTCATGCAAAAGTTCCCAGGCCAAAATGTTGCCATATATTCTTTCTTGGACTTGTCAAGAAACCAGCTCTCCGGTGAGATTCCTGAGAGCTTGGGGTCCTTGAAAAACCTGAAGCTACTAAACATGTCCTACAACAAACTCACAGGTAGAATACCATCCACTTTTGGCAATCTGACAAGTCTAGAGAGTTTGGATTTGTCACATAATACTCTCACAGGAGAAATCCCTCGAACTTTTGGACAGCTATTGCAACTGAGTGACTTGGACTTGAGTAACAACAAACTCAGGGGTCGGATTCCTACAGGTCCTCAAATGGATAGACTGAACAATCAAAGCTTTTATGCCAACAACAGCGGACTTTGTGGGATACAGATCCTAGTATCATGCGACGGCAAGCCATCACCACCAAAGCCAGAAATTGAGGTTGGTGGAGAGATATGGTTCTCATGGGAAATGGCAGGAATTACATTCCCTATGGCATTTCTTTCCACAATTGTGGTGTTATATATAGCTGGTTATTTCCAAATTGAGCAACCCAAGCGACCAAGAGTTTATGTTAGACAATTTATTTAACATGTAATCATTCTTTTTTTTATGTTTCTTAAGCTATGATTGGATTCGAAATAATTCAACTTAGAGCAACTTAATTGTATGGTAATTCCTCAAAGAAAAACACGAGTCAATTGTAATGTTCTTAGTTATTAAAACTAACGAAAATAAGATTGTGCCCCACTTTCAAACTGGTTAGTCTTTTTCCCTTTTACAAAAAAGTGAGAAAAAAAGTGGCTCGTGGTACGGCGATGGCAATTCCCTGGCTAATACGCTCTCAAATGCGCCGCCGCTCTCTCTACAGTCTCTCGCGACTCCTCCACGAACCCATAAACCCTACTATTCCCACCGCCACTCCCGGCGACGGCCACTTCCTCGCCTCTTCTTCCTTCATCCACACCACCTCACCCTTCTCCGCCGCTCATTTCTCTTCTTCCTCTTCCCACTCTTCTCTCGACCCCCCGCAGGATTTCCCACCGTCCGCGGCCCTTGATGCTCTCGCCGCCCCCCAAGACGACTCTATCCTCCCCTACAACGCCATCATTTCCCTGCTCGACTCCTTCCACGACTGCACCGGCTTCCCCTGGTGGGTAATAATCGCTTCCTCCACGGTGGCTATGAGACTAACCATCTTCCCTCTGCTGGTCTTGCAACTCCAGAAGCTGAAACAGATCTCCCACTACTTCCCCAGATTGCCCTTCCCCTTCCCGCCGCCTCTCTCCGGGAGGAGCTACATCCACCAGTACTCGCTTTTCCGGCGCCAAAGACGGGCTATTGGTTGCCCTTCCTACCTCTGGTTCCTCGCATCCGTCTCCGTCCAAGTTCCGTGCTTTCTCCTGTGGATGAGTAGTATTCGAAGAATGTGTGTGAATAATCATCTGGGTTTTGATTCTGGTGGTGCTTTGTGGTTCCAGAATTTGTGTGAATCGCCGCAGGGTTCTTTTGGCTTCATTTTTCCTCTATTAATTGCTGGTTTGCATTACACTAATGTTCAGCTTGCTTTTGATAAATCTTCTACACGACAAATGACTGGCCTTTTAGGGTTATTAGCTAAGTACTACAGGTCATACTTGAATGTTTTGTCTGTGCCATTGTTTTTCATAGGTTACTGCATCCCTCAAGGAAGTTTGGTTTACTGGGTCACCAATAGTTCATTATCTGTTATCCAGCATGTAATCCTTAAAAATCCCGTTTCTCGGGCGAAATTGGGGTTGCAAGACGGTAATTCTCCTGAAGCAGCAGCAAATTCTGAAGAAATAGGTGTACGTCCATTGGTTTCACCACTGAATTCAGGCAACGTTGTTGTTGAAAATTTGTCTCCTCAAGAACTATTTGGTCTTTCGGCGAAAAGATTAACGAGCGGTCAAGTAGACGCAGCAATTCATTTGTTACAAGTTCTAATCAAGAAGGATCCAGACCACATAAACGCTCTGATTCTTATGGGGCAGGCTCTGCTGCAAAAAGGACTGGATGCAGAGGCTATTGAGTGTTTTGAGGGTGCTGTTTCCAAGGTCTTTCTTGCTGGCTATCAAAACCACCAACATCAGCTAATTCTTGCATCTCAACTGGCTGGTCTTGCCTACACACGAAAGGGGAAATTTGCTGAAGGAATTATTCATTTGGAAAGAGTTGCTAGCTTGAATGAACCAGATGACCCAAATGTGAAGCGGGAGTACTTTGCTACTTTGGTATTGCTTGCCAGTGCATTATATAATCAAGATCGCAGAGCTGAAGCTGCGAGATATCTGCGCTTAGCTGTTGCTTTTGATCCAAATTACAAGGAACTACTCGAACAGTGTGAAAAGGATGACGAAAGTTTTGTCGGCGATCTTGTCAATAGCAGGAGAGGTGATTAGTGACTTCAACAAAATTATGTGCAAGCGCTTTTGCCAGTGTGTTTGCTTCCAGCCTTGGAGAATAAGGCAAGGTCCGAGGGAAGGTATTCGTACGAGAAGGTATATATGATCTGAAATCTTGGAGCTTTGTATTTCTTTGTTGTTGAACTAAGATAAACGTCTTAGACTAGATATTTTGGTTCTTTTGGCATTTCAAGTTGAAATGACAGATTATACTATTGCCTTTAAAAGTCATCCAAAACTTATTTCCTTTCCGTAAGTGATATTTTGTGTACAAATCGGATCCCTTGCTGTAGGGAGGAACAGGCTATGTACTATTGTATCAATCAACTAAGAATCCTGATTTAAAACAGATATAATATATTTGTAGGTCCTTATTGCGATAATTGAATTCCATTTATCATCATGCATATATTTGTAGGTCCTTATCCATCCATTTTGGAATATATGCCTTCATCTCGTAGGTTAAATAAAAGAGCTAGAACTCCCATTCTAAAGCGATCATAAGGAGCATACATTCAGCGACTGCAACAGCATAAAGCTGTCTACATATTTCTTCTTTTTTCTCTTTCAGAAGAAAATGATGCTGTTGATGCCGTTGAAGAATAGCATGGCAATCTTGGAGGAGAGGAAAGGAAAGGCTGGGGTGGGATTGTTAAGGCCTCAAGGGGTCCTTCCAACATTTCTATCACTTTGCTGATCGATGGTCTATCTGATGGAATGGTTTGAATGCACCATAAGCCTACAATTGTCATTTTCCTCACAGTTGCAGTGTCCTCTGCGGCTATGACACCATGCAATTCATGTTCTCTTCCTAGTTCCAGATGTTTATAAATCCAATATGGAAAATATTTCTCGCTGCTGGTGGCATCTGCAGGTTCTGCTTCAGCACCATCTTGCTTTCTTCCTTCAACCATTTCTAGGATCATCATGCCATAACTATAGACATCAGACTTATGGGATACTCCCCCGAGGTGTCTAAGAAACACCTCTGGTGCTATATATCCGATGGTTCCTCTAGCTTCTGACATCGACATAATACTCTCTTTCCTGTTGCATAGTCTAGCAAGTCCAAAATCGGAGATCTTGGGGCAGAAATCTTCATCAAGAAGAATGTTATGCGGTTTTATGTCGAAATGGACAATTCTTGTGTTACATCCACTGTGCAAGTACTCAAGCCCTCGGGCTACTCCGATTGCTATTTGATACTTTTTTCCCCATGTCAAATTTCTATTAGACTCCAATGCATTTCTGTTGTTTATGAACTTTTCAAGAGAACCGTTGGGCATGAACTCATATATGAGAATTCTTGTCCGACTTTCCAAACAAAATCCTACTAGAGTGACAATGTTCACATGTGAGGTTCGACTGATGCTTGCCACCTCATTTATGAATTCTTCCCCGTTACCTTTCAATGCATTTAGTATTTTTACTGCAACAAGTCGGCCGTCCCGCAGCTTTCCTTTGTATACTCGTCCAAAACCTCCTTGACCAAGTTCTTCTTTGAACTGATTGGTAATCTTCTTAACATCTGAGAAGTTATATCTTATTGTGGCCATGGGACCGTGTAATTTTATAAATGTCTCGAGATGTTGATTGTTTATGGTTATCTTCCCAGGTAAAACCAGTGCTCTAATTGATGGGCTCCGTCTGCTGAGACAGTACATGGAGATAAACAATAACATTGCAATTACTCCACCCGTAATGCCTGTCAGTTGAGACAGAAGATCCATTAGCTCTCAAGAGGATTTTTCTTTTTTTTTTTTCATAAAAAGAGAAATTTTCTGACTCTAACTAGAATGTAATGAGAAAGGAAAGACTCGACTAATCAGGTGGGAACAGACCAAACATACTGTTTATTTCCCAGATCTGGAAAACGCTTGTATGGTTTATTTCAGTGACCAGCAAATCATGGGAGCATTTACAGAAAATATATTTAACAGAGGGGTTTAAAAGATTCAACTACCTAGTCCAAGCCCCAAATGCGATTTCCTCTTTTCTGCAAGGAATTTAGACACGATTTAGATGTCAATGGAGTTTAAAGAAACTAACTAAAGCAAAAGTAAACAGAATCCCAGTAGTGTATATATGAAGAACTGGCACGACCTGTAGAATGAATTTCAACAAAGATTCAACGAAAAAGAGAAGGCGTGTAACCAATCCAAACTAAGACGTTAGTTATATGCGATATGCGGTAGTACATAGCAGAGAATTATATATATGTATGTCTATCGGCACAATCAAAATTTTCATTGCCTTTTGTTTGACACACTCCCCCATTTTTATGGCATCTCCGGGAGGGGGGGGATACAAGAACTTGAAGTGAGAAATGACTGAAGGGGGCAGGTTTAACACCATGAGATTGGGGAGGGTTTAACGGTAGCTGAATGATTGAACATTGAGAAGGAAAGGCTTGACGCTATCTGTAGGTACTAGTGTTTCTGTCTGCTGCTTAGATAACTAACATCTAATTGCTGGTGATCTGTGAGTGTCTGGTTGCATATGAACAGAGTTAAGTTTGGAAGGAGAAGTAGGAGAGTTGAAAAAGTTGAAGGTTTCGCACTGGTTCAAAGACAAATGCTTGAGAAAAACTTCGTTATATATAAGACACGGTGCCTGCCTGGGAGTTTGGGAACTTCAAATCCTACTAGAAGCGGGGTGTGTGGAACCAGTGAGTTTGGAGCTATATTAACCAGAACTTTCCTGTTTTGTTTTGTCTATCTACTGTATTCTTATTTTTGTTTTACTTTAGTTCATTTTGTTTTTTCATAACCCATAAGATGATAAGAAACTAAAAATAATTAAAATCTGAACGATATCTAGAGGAAAACAATAAACCATCAGGATTTAGTAATTATAGAAGGAGGAAAAGTTACTCGGAGTACAAAACCAAGCATGTGGCCGATCAGGGCAGAAGCATCTGAAATGATATGTAGACACATTAAAGCCACACTTGCCACCACTGTCATGGCATATCCCACAATTGTTCGCCGTCCAATTCAGCACAAACCCTCTTTCAAGCAAACTCTGCAGACCCCGCACACCAGCGTTTTCAGTCCCGTTCCTCTCCACAGGCGCCGCCACTCCATTTCCACACTTCTTGGAGACAGTACTGAGTAAAGGATCGTCATCAAGCATGGCAAAAATATTCGACGAGGTGGTTAATTCTTGCCCAGTACCCGCAGGACAGTCGACCTTGTACTTCAAGAGACTAGTATCACTTGACGAGCTGCAGTTATAGAGAAAGAAAAGGGATGTCTGCTTTGAAGAAGAGAAGTTGAAGCGGTCATCAGGGAGTGATAGGTTATGGATTGGAGAGTGGCAAGTTTTGGTCAGGTCATCAAATACCGCTGCGTTGGAGACACGAAGGGATTGGTCTTCGTAGGAGATTTCATGGACAATATAGTCGTCGCTGGAGAGTTTGAGGATTGGTCTGCCATTCCTGCAAGAGAGGTTGAATCCAGGGTAGCCACAGTAGGGTTCTTGCTCTCCTTGGATATAGAATGGGAACCTTATGATTTGGTTATCCCCGCAGGTCTTTGTGGGACTGCAGGTCAGGAACTGAGGATCTGCACATAAGGATCTTTTTGTAACGAGAAAGAAATAAGTAATCATAAAGATGTTTATCAATGGTGTTAATGGTCTTAAGCAGAATTTCTGGATCATTTTGGGACCTTGAACTTTGATATTATGGTAGGGATAGAGAGACTATGACGATGGCAATATGATTCAATCATATATGGGAGAAAGATGAGGTGTCTCGACTTAGATTAGAGGTCACAACTTCCGTTCGAAGAAAAAAAAAGAAAAATATTAGAGGTAACAACTTAACAAGTGCAATGGACCACTGACTGGATAGTGGAGTCTTTGCTTAGATTAATTGTCAACATTTCTGTCATTATATGTTCAGAAACGAACATTTATTTCATATTTCTTTCTAGATTAAAGGGAGGAAAAATCTTAGCATTACCCCGAATAGGCTCGAGGAATATTAGTGGATCTCTAAAAAACTCTCATGGCAGACATTTGTTAACTTTGAATATTGAAGGTGAAAGTTGCAAGTACATTAAACGCGTTAGGGCCGACTTGACTTCTGAAGATGTCGGTGAACCCAAGCTGCAGCCTGCAATAGCAATAATCGATATTTTATATTGCATGGTGAAGTCCCAACTCGATATGTTATATGCATAATATTAGTATCTTTTTTTGTCGAATATTAATATCTATTCTCCTAATATCCTATAATACATTTGGCAGGCTATTTAATTAGAATGAACCAACTCTACCCACCAATAAGGAAAAATTAGAATGAACCAGAAAACTCACCCCAGTCCTTTTTTTCTTTTGCAAGAAACTCAGCCCGATCCAGTAAGAACAACTGGATGACTCAAAGGGCGGGCCCCTGCATCGTGCATGAAGCCCTTATGCATGGAAACAGAAAGAAGACTGACCCAACTTAAATCCCACGCTCTAAAGAGCATTCTAAATGCCAACGGCTTGAGAGCTGCAACAGATTAGTGGCTGAACAAAGAAAAGAGGAACAGTTTATTTGGCTTGGACAAATAAAAGAGTAGAGGAAGAGTAAGTGGGTGCCATAAAAAAGATCAAATTCAGTTCCCATAATTTGTTGAGTGCTTTTACAATGTCAGACACCGGGAAAAGGTGCCATAAAAGAGAAGGCAGAATCATTAGGCGTATCATTACTGGGTCCAAACCCACACTCTGGAAATTCATCAAATGAGAGAAACTACAAGCTCCTAGTGCAGGGTGTACATATTAGCATGTGCATCATTCAAAACAAGGTACAGGTTCTGTATCTCAAGTAAATGACAGGTATGGATCCTATGATTTATCAGCTGGCTGTTACAATTTGATAACTTTCTACAATACAGGGATGCTCAAAAATCCAAAAATGGTTTTATTAGCTGAGCGATGCGCTTCATCCTCAGCAGCGCGAACAAAGGAATAATTGCCAAATTGTTGCTTCATAAATAATTCTACAACAATGAGGAACTGTTGGAACTTTTCAGAAATTCTTTAGTATTTTCTCAGCTGAGACTCCATCCGCAACAAGAATTGACGTAATTTCCTGCAAAAAATACACATTACCCAAATCAACAATGAAGATGGTTCCTACACGAGAAGTCTCATTGCAAGAAATATACAACCATTATATTTGGACATACAGCATTCCAAACCAAAGCTGACAACACACTCTAAGTCATCAGAAACAACATGATAGCTGTCCCTCCTTTTTCACACATGGCTTGCTTTATAGTTTATATTCGAATAAAAAGAGGACTATTTCCATCAAGCCACCCTGTAAAAGTAAGTTTTGCCCAAGTAACACCCATGCCACATGTACAAAGACAACAATCCACTGTTAAGCCACATCGTCAACAATGCTTTCAATGGCCTTCAAAAATGTTAGTAATCTGGAATCCCAACATATAGATGTTTCCTCCGCTTGAATAGATCAACAGTCACCACAAGACCAAAACTTCTATGCTATTGAATCTCTTCCTTACCACAAGAAAGGTGGTCTGGCTACAAACAAAACCCTTACAGAACTGTTGTCCTAAGCAAAAACTACTTGGAGCAAAACGGAAACCGATCTGTCAGTAAAACATAAAAGGTCTGTTCCAGGCAAGTGCGTTTTGTTAAGTGATATGGGAGGAGAATTTATCTCCCATGCCATGCATCACCCAAAAGTACTAGCAAACTCCATGAAGATTGCAGTTGCAGTCTTATTTCCCAGTACTCACTCAAATATTTTACCTGGCATGCTATTCTTTGGATTCGAACTAGCCAATTCTAGGTGCACAAATTTACAAGTTTAAGAGAGAGTCATACTCAGTATCATCCAATAATTCATTCGTCTATTGTTCAAGACTGGAATCAGCAAGCAATGTTATATTAAAATGAACATAAGCTTTTTGATAACAGTAAAGACTGCCTTCTGGTCAGTTGCATAAAAGTTATGCCCGGTGCCAAATCATGAGAAAAGACAAAGTGAATACCAATGCTCAGGAAGAATTCATAACTCTCTAAATATGACTATTGACAAGTAAAGTCTCATAATGTACAGCAACAAACCTCTGTCATCTGTTTCTGCCCACAGAGCACAACACCAGTAGCCTCAGGGTTATGAAGTTGCTTAGCCCGAGCAAAAGCAGCCTGCAAAAGAAAAGCCAGTGAATTAGAAAAAGAAGTCAATTTCACTCCCACGCCAACGCACCTTAAAGACATCTGAAGTAAGAAACACTACCTGTACAAAGCCAGTTTCGCCGGCCCAACCATCAGTTGGTTGTGATAATACTGGCACAATCTTAACGCCCGTAGATTCCCAATCTTTAAATCTATCCTATACAACAAATAAACCAGCATTGGCTTCAAGCTTGAGTTCAAAACCAACTCTTTTTTCCATGCCAGAGGAAATTTAAAAATATCAAACCTGGTAAGCCATTCTATTGAGATTTCGAGCACCATAATACAGCCTCACATCACTTCTCTTATCGGCACTGAAACCTGACTCGATAAGAGATCGAATTGGACTGCACCAAAACCAAGCAAACCCATTTTAAAACAAAAATGGGTATATATATGGATGCATATCTACAACTTAATAAGCCCAAGCAACTAACTAATTAACTAACTAACAGGCACCTGATTCCGGATCCGGTAGCGAAGATCAGGACCGTTGAATAATCTTCCGGCCGCTCAATCTTCTCAATTGGAAAACCTTTCCCCATCACTGCGCTCAGCTCCACCACGTCTCCTCTCTTGAGCCCGCAGAGCAGCTCCGCGGTGGACCCGGGGACGCTCTTCACCAGGAACTCGAACGCGCCTTTCGCCCCAGCGTACGATGGCGGCGACGCGATGGCCAGGAAAGACGGTTTCTCCACCTCGGGCACGCGGAGCTGCAGGTACTGCCCGGGGCGCGTGTGGGACGCCGCGAGGTCGGGGGAATCGGACACGTCGATGGTCACGTGGAAGAGCGACTCGGCGGCGGGTTCGATCACGGAGAGAGGGGCCTGCGTCCAGGCTGCGGTGTCCTGGCGGACTGCGGCGAAGGCGACGGTGGCTAAGCGGCGGCGGCTGCTGCGGGAGTTGTGGTGGTTGAGATGTAGTGATAGTGTGCGGGGGGTCAGGCGGCGCAGGATAGACATGGGGAGGTGGGGAGGACTAAGGTGCGCATGGGGGAGGAAGGGCGGGGAAATAGAAATAGAAAGAGGGGAAGGGGGGAGAGAGACGGTCATGGTTTTTGATTTTTAGTTATTAAAAGGGTATGTGAGGGGGGGAAAGCTTTTCGGGTGGTTAGGTCTAGAAGTTGGCGGCGGCAAAAACGAGGGTTCAAGTGGTGGCGATGAGGTGACGTTTGACAAATTTGAGCGAGCCAGTCGTGATTGTTCGTCACTGGTCCACGTGGCATGCTACCGCGTGATTCTGCAAGATAAGTGTAATTATACGATCTCTTGTTTTTTATTTCTTTTTTTTTAAATCAATAATTTTTATGAAGAAGCATAAAGAAAAACTAAACAGGTTGTCAGCCCAAACATATGCACTCCTTACGGTTTCTTTGGATAGATAGGGAATGGAGGGAATGGAGGGAAGGGAGAGGAAGGGAGGAGAATGGAGGAAAATTTTTAATTTAACCTTGTTTAGGAAAGAAAGTTAATGGAGGAGAATGAGAATTTTTTAACCTTCATTCCCCTCCATTCTCCTTAAAATGTCTCCCCGCCTATTTGGTGGGAAATGGAGGGGAGGAGAATTTTAGAACTAAATGATGACTTAAAATTCCATAATTAGGCTCTTATATTTTAAAAAATAATTTATAAATAAGGATATTTATATAATTTGAAAATATTATCTACCATTCCCCTTCCTTTTCTACATATCCAAACAAGTTAAACTTAAATTTTTTCCTCCCCACCATTCCCTTCCCTTCCCTTCCCATCCATTCTCCTCTCTTCTCTTTCCCTCTATATTTCCAAACAAACTGTTAGAGTTTGTTCCTACCATACTACCAACGTCCACACTTCCCAACCAATAGGCACTACATCAAGTCCTCTCGCACTGAATCATAGAGAATTTTTTTAGTTATGGATGACTAGATCAACTCATACGGAAGCAGGAGAGCAGCCCATGGATTACTCTCCCACAATCTTATTTTTCATCAACCGTAAATTTTCCATTACCTGCAAACTTTCCCAATGCAGTTACCAGCCAACCAGCTGTGCCCCGTATGGCTTACTCAGCCCTCCCACATTCTTGGTCTGATTGCTGATTTTAGAGTTAGATTCTCGTACCCATGACTTGAACAGGCAACGCCCCCAACATTTCAATTGTCTTCGAACCATACATGAAAATTTCGTCTCCGGCAATTCTTTCGGACCTATTAATTTCAACTCTCAAACCCAAACCCAACAACTCAATAGAATCAAAAGAAATTATAACACGATCAAAAATCTCAAACTGCCACCAAAAGCTAATTGATTTAACTGTGATGTTGTTCCGAATTTTCTAAGGATCAGAGAAAAGAAATGTACATGTGCGCCCTCCCTCTTTTCCCTTATTAAACAACACAAAAAGAGAGGACATGGCAAGAAAGGTCTCAGGTTCAATTCCTCTTACACACTCTGAATTAACCTTAAAAAACAGAAACTCAAAATCCTGAAACATTCCATCTCAAAAAATGAACATCCTGTAGCTGGCGTTGCCAGCACACCACCTTAATTATTGATTTTCGCAATTATCAGGTCCAGGCAACAAAGCTAAGGAAAAACTTTCACATGTTTAGGCAGCAGATTCCTTGGCAATCTTCTCAGCCTTTGCAATGACTTCCTCAATGCCTCCAACCATATAAAATGACTGTTCTGGGAGGTCATCGTATTTCCCGTCCAAGACTCCCTGCCAAAACCAAAAAAAAAAACACATTCAGTGACAAATGAATCTTGATCTCTCTACATACTACCATGTTTGATTAAAGCCATCGCAAATAACATAACCCCAACACAACTAATTCCCCATCTTGTCATATAAATTGCTCATACGCCATGAAGGTTACGCTAAAGAACAGTAGTAACACAAGCCATAATATGCAACAGTAATCCTCTCCCAACAGCATTCTGCAGTTCTGTACTGAACCCATGAAACACACGCTAAAACTCCAGAGTCATGCGTGAATACACAAGGCGAAGACCGAGGGGGTTGAAGGGCGAGTAGGAAGGGTAAATACCTGGAAGCTGGTAATGTTCTCTTTCAATTCAACATACTTGCCAGGAGCACCCGTGAAAACTTCTGCAACATGGAAAGGCTGGCTCAAGAACCTTTGAATTTTACGAGCACGAGCAACCGTCAACTTATCATCTTCACTGAGCTCGTCCATTCCCAAAATGGCAATAATATCTTGCAGATTCTTGTAGTTTTGGAGAACCTTCTGCACTCCACGAGCAGTGTTATAATGTTCCTCACCCAAAATATGAGGAGAAAGCATGCGAGAAGTGGAATCCAGAGGGTCCACAGCAGGATAGATACCCAGCTCAGAAATCTGTCAAATAAGACGAGCCACAAAGCAATTAGAAATTTTATAATGAAACAAAGTGCAAATCAATTTGAACACTCTATATAAACACACCTGTCGGGACAACACAGTAGTGGCATCCAAGTGAGCAAAGGTGGTAGCTGGAGCTGGATCAGTCAAATCATCAGCAGGCACATAAATAGCTTGGACAGAGGTGATGGAACCTTTCTTGGTGGTGGTGATACGCTCTTGAAGACCTCCAAGATCAGTAGCCAAAGTTGGTTGGTAACCGACAGCAGATGGGATACGACCAAGCAAGGCAGACACTTCAGAGTTAGCCTGCAGGTCAAAAGGAAGAGAGACAACAATTGCATCATTACCAATCTGAAATGGGAAAACAGAGTCATCTATCTAAAGAAATAACGTGAAGGAGTAATACCTGGGTAAAGCGGAAAATGTTATCAATGAAAAGAAGCACATCTTGCCCTTCAGCATCACGGAAGTGCTCGGCCACAGTTAGACCAGTAAGACCAACACGAGCACGAGCACCCGGGGGTTCATTCATTTGACCATAGACAAGAGCACATTTGCTATCAGCCTGAGGAAGAAAGATAGACACAAGGATAAGCACAAATTAAGAATACTAACTTTAGAAAGTGGAAATGGTAGCAAAATAAATTAAATTGGTAAGGTGTTCACCTGCTTGTCCCCTAGCTTAATCACACCACTTTCAATCATTTCTTTGTACAGGTCATTACCCTCACGAGTACGTTCACCAACACCAGCAAACACAGAGAAACCACCTAATGACAGAACAAGTAACAATAAGCAACTGACAAGATTTTTAAAAACTGACAACTTAGAAAGTTATGGATGTCAGAATAAAACCAACCATGAGCCTTTGCAACATTATTGATAAGTTCCATAATAAGCACAGTTTTACCCACACCAGCACCACCAAACAGTCCAATCTTTCCTCCCCTTTGGTATGGTGCAAGAAGATCAACAACCTGTAAAGGGAATACGACAAAAATAAATTAATCACCTGATCAAGTTTTATCAAAATATTGTATGGAACCGGAAGGTTAACCCTAGGCTTCTTCAACAATACAGGAACCTAATGCAAACTTTCAAATCCCCCAATGAAAGTTCCGGACATTACCTTGATACCAGTAACAAGGATTTGTTGCTCAGTAGCTTGCTCCACGAAAGCTGGAGCTTCCCTATGAATGGGCAAGTAGTGCTCGGTCTCTGAAACAATGTAACATAATCTGTCAATATATTTACAGCACAAAAGTGGTGCTAGGCCAATGCCGCTGGGATTGCAGGTTACTTACTGAGATCACCCCTCTCATCAATAGGTTCTCCAATAACATTTATAATACGACCAAGAGTAGCCCTACCGACAGGCACCTATTAAGCACACGATAAACAAGAAATTAACTTCAAAGCCACAACTTTCATCAAAATACAAACATAATGAGAAAACCGAAAACAGAGAAGAATCACAATCAGTCATTGATCAATTCAGAAGCAACACTTGAACTGCGACTACACAAACAGGAATAACCTAAGCCAACCAATCCCAGGTTTAAATTTTTAAACTTCACAAAATGAAACAACATAAGAAAGCAACAATAATTGAAATTGATTTAAAATTCACAGAGGAAGTCAACGTTTCAATCAATAAACAGAAGAACAAAAAGCAAACGTTTCATTGAAGCACTTCCAAAACCCAATAGAAACCTTCGTGTCCACAAATATACAGTCATCATCAGATCCAGATCCATAAAAAACGATCTGAAAAAATTGCATTTCATTTCCATCCACAAACAGCACCAGAAATTCCAACATTTCAGTCCAATGAGAGAGAATGCAAAAAGAAAAACTAGTCCTTACAGTGATAGGAGAGCCAGTATTGAGCACGCGCTGGCCTCTGACCAACCCTTCAGTACCATCCATAGCAATAGTCCTCACGGTATTCTCCCCCAAGTGCTGCGCCACCTCCAGCACCAAACGGATCGAGTGATCCATCACCTCCAGCGCCGTCAGAATCGGCGGGAGCCCTTCCTCGAAGCGGACATCCACCACGGCACCGATCACCTGGCACACCTGCCCGATCGCGCCCTTCCCGGTGAACTCATCGACAATCTTGCCTCCGCCAGCGCCCTTGGTGGCATCGGGCTTCCCTGCCGCTGGAGCCGCGGCGGCGGCGGAGGAGGTGGCGTACTCGGCCGCGCGGTTGAGGAGGGCGCCGTAGGGGGCGACACGGCGAGCGGAGGAGGTGGATGGGGTGGAGAGCTTGGGGTTAGGGTTGGATAAGGGTGATTTGGAGACGGATCGGCGAGAGGAGGATCGGAGAAGAGAAGATAAGAGTCTGCGCGAAGCCATTGGTTAGGGCTTCAATGTGAAAGAGGGAGAGAGAGAAAAGTGAAGAAGTGAAATGTTAGGGTTTGCTAGACAGTGAACTTTATAGTACTCTATAGACCAGTATTTGTAGTTGGCTTGGTTACAGCTATGGCTTTGGGTGTGGATCTGGTTTTTTTCACTCCACTGTTTTACTGCGCCTATTTTGGGAATATTCGTTTTGTTTGTTTTTCTTTTTATCTTTTTGGTTTCTTCCTTTTTTAAAATTTTCAGACGACGCCGGATTGATGCTTATTACCCTCAAACGACGACGTGTTAGGTGTTGGAAATATTCTTTGTTTGTGGATAGAAATGGGTATCGAGGTGGGTGATAAACTGATATGGAAAGTCTGGTTTGGTGCTACCATTCAAGGCGTACACGTGGCGGCCTAGGAGAAAAAAGTGGATCAGAAAAATAAATCAGAGATTTTCTAAGGAACGGGAAAGAGAAAAACGGTGTCGCCTAATCTCACGGATGCAATTTTTTTCCAAGTTGTGTGACTTGACTTTGTTTGGTGGAAAGGAAATGGGAAAGTAAAAACGTTATGACATAATAGATTCTAAAAAAAAGTAAAGCTGTGATTTGGAAACTTTACGCCAATAATATCGATTCTTCTAAATTAATTGAATGATGCAAAGTGATTTTGAAAAAAAAAAATGATGCCGCGCCAATGCAATGAAAGTAGGAATATTAACTGGATATTATTATCTTGAAAAATTAAATTGGTATCCAACATTGTTAATTTGAGGATATATTACTTTTTCAGGATTGTTATCACGATTGTCTTAGCTAGTTTGCTACTCATACGGTTTAAAAGTTACTTATTTTAGATTTCTTTTTTTAATTTAATATCTAGAGTTTGGTCTCAATTAATTTAACTTCGACTCGAGACACGCAAGCATGCAAGCATTTTTTACTAGAGTGATTAGTTTTCCAATGAGAATTCTTAATATACATAAGAATTCGAAACCAAAAGTTTACTTAAACTTAATCAAATTGCTTACTATTTAGACTAACCTTATTTGATCATTGATCTTAGTGCAGGTTTTCAATTCACCATATTTTTAAAAATATTAAATACTAAGTTAAATATCAACTTTCTAGGTCGTTTTTTATTGTCTAGCATTTCAACCAACAACTAAGAGATATTTAGGTTAAGTGTACACCTTGAACCACGACAGAAATTATCACTAGTTGCCTAATTAAACTATTTCCCAGGTTTTTATCTGTACAGATTAGTAAAGAGGGTAAAATTGTTGTCAGCGGATGGATTGGATAAGAGGGTGTAGCTACATCCATCCTGTTCCCGTATAGTAGAACTTGGAAGGTAATTGTACTGGTTTGGGCCTGCTTTGTTTACCGAAAAAAGCAAAAGTAAGAAGGCCCAAGTATTTGTTTAATGGAGAGCACCATACAATATCCGAATCAAAATCGACGCTAAACCCAGCCCACTAAAGTTTTCGCCTAATCAACACGAAATTAGTTTCTCCCCTGTCCTTTTGGTTTGCTAAAACATAGGTAGTGATGGGCAGGACTCATTGTGTGGAGTGAAGTCAAGGTGTTTGAGGAAATGCGTGAGAGAGGGTATAGAAGGAAGATTTCTTATGTGTTTTTGGCAATTAGCCTCTGTTAAACTGGGGAATAAATGAAATTGGCATTTGGGTTCTTCTGGTTTGATGGGCTGAGGAAGAAAGGTCTTGTTGCAAGTAGCGTGAATCCACTCCCATGTTTCTCTGCACCGCCAAACTCCATCACCAATTTCACCAAACCAGGAGTTTCATAGCTGCTAGGGTCAAATGGGTACGTGACGCGTACTTGGATAAAGCGGTATCCAAGGAGAAGGACCTGAAGCAGATCATTTCTCTCAAGAACCAAATCCTTTCTTCTCCCTCCAAGTCCCTTCCTTTATCCTCTCTTTCCCTCCTCAAGCCTCAGTTTAAGCTGCCCACAACGACCCAGAAGTTCTTACAAAAGTATCCGTATGTTTTCTCTGAATTCCAACCCTCTCCGTCTCTCCCTCTCCATGTCAAACTCACCCCTCTAGCTCTCTCAGTTCACAAGGAAGAACAAGCCATTTATAATTCTAGAGATTATCGGGATGATGCCATCAAGAGACTAGCTAAGCTTTTAATGCTTACGAGAGCGAAAAGGTTGCCTTTACATGTTATTGATATGTTCAAGTTTGATTTGGGTTTGCCTCGTGATTATATCACTGCCGTTTTGTCAGATTATCCTGAATATTTTCATGTATGTGAAGATAAAGATAGTTTAGCTAGCAATGAAAGGACATTCTTCTTAGAGTTGGTGTCATGGAAAGATGAGTTAGCTGTGTCTGAATTGGAGAAAAGAGCAGCAAATGGAGATATAATGAATGTCAAGAGAGGGCAGCGGATTCCTTTCACGTTAAACTACCCGAGTGGTTTTGATTTGAAAAAGAAAGTGCAAGATTGGGTCTTTCAATGGCAAGGGTTACCATACATCTCGCCCTATGAGAATGCCTTTCATTTAAATCAAAATGGAGACCAAGCTGAAAAGTGGACAGTGGCAGTGTTACACGAGCTGTTATGGTTGCTGGTGCCAAAGAAGACTGAGAAACAGAATGTGGTTCGTTTGGGTGAATATTTGGGGTTTGGAGACAGGTTTAGGAAGATTTTGGTTCATCATCCGGGAATCTTTTATGTTTCAAATAAGATCAGAACTCAGACTGTGGTGCTTAGGGAGGCTTACAGGAAAGATTTCTTGATGGTGAAGCACCCATTGATGGGTATGAGGTTCAGGTATATTTATCTTATGAACAAAGATGAAAGAAGGCCAAGAAGATCAAGTAGTGGTGTTTTGCGTAGTAGCTTGAAAGGGCAAATCGCTTTGTCTTCCCAGAAAAGGGTAAGACTTCAGAATGATTCTGGTTTGTAAACTGAAGCCGAGTTCCTGCAAGAGTTTCAGCCCTTTTCGTTTGCAACATTTGGCTTCTGCTTTTTTTTTCTTTTTTTTGATCCGATTTGGCTAGATATGATTAATATGAATGTACTGGCAATATTTGATAAACAATCAAAATAAAAAAAAAGGGACAATAGCCACTTTGAATCATGGTTACAATCTTCTAATTCGTGACAATAGTTTATGTTTCTGTAAAGTGCAAGCTACCTTGGAACAAAAAGAGTTTCTATTGTGTTGTGTATCATTGCCTTTTTGTTCCAAGTAGCTTCTCAAGGAATAAGCCAAAATGTAAGCTATTTTCCCTCACTAGACTGAAGGTCAGGGTATCCTCGAAGGGAAGGATGATGTGTGAAGACTATCGAAATAAACTTCTCCCAAAAACTTAACAAGTCATTAACTCTGTTTCAGTCAATGCTGCCAGTTTTCTGGACTCTATTGATAGCTTTCAGTGCCTGAAAAAAGGAGGAAGAGAATTGAACTTTATTTAACGAAATGGGAAAAAATAATCCATAAATAAACAACTTTACCTCGCTCTCCCAGTTAGTCCATGCATTTACTGAAACAAGCGCCACAACTTGCATAGAAAGTCCACATATGATCCCCATCCAGAGACCCTGATTGCAGCGAATTTCAAGAATTAAGTTCTATAAATTCTTCAATGTAGTTGTTAAAGAAGACTCCTTCCTCATTATTTTTTTAAAAGCAATCTAATCATATATAAGTTGCAAATCCACTTAAACAAAAGATATGAAACTAATATGGTTTTGCTCTTCAGAAAATGCCTAGCCTGACAAATACAGAAAGACCTACCATTCCTCCAATGCGCAAGACAAATGCAAATAGCACAGCAGAGGGAATGGCCACAACATAATAAGCCCCAAGGTTGATAACTGCACAAAGATTTTGCCATCCACATCCTCTAGCAGCTCCTGTATAAGCAAAATTCACTGATAATTCACCTTTCACATTTATACAATTAAATCTTCCTGAAATATCCATATTGATATTGCAGCAACAATTCTGTGTCTAAGAAAAAGACCTGAGAGCACGCACTGGAATCCATCAAGGAAATCAGACAGGGCTAGCAATGGCATCATTCGAGCAACATAACTGACCACTTCTTCTTCATTGCTGTATAACTTTCCCCATACTTTGCGAACCAATATTGTAATAATTCCAACTACTGTTCCTTCTGAGAGTGCTATTACAATCATGACACAAAGTGCCAACCGTGCACCCTGTGGGCGTCCAGCTCCTAATTCGTTTGATACCCTTGTACTAATGATCAGAATAAGTTGAGATGATCATCAGTCAAAACGAAACCAATAACATGTAAACCTCTGACGATGAAAAGTTCAAGATAAGTTTTGACATGGGATTGGAAGATTATTGAGGCAAACAATCGGGACACAATAAGTATAACATTGTAAGTATTGAAATACTAGGTGAAAGTGAACTGACCTTATGGCACCTCCAAGTCCTACAGAGATCATATAAACCATCCAGCATGTGTTGAGGCTGTGAAAGATGTGGAACAACACAAATAAAAGATTCAGTCTCTGATATTTGATTAACTCTGCAACTATCCAAGGCCAATCTATACCGAAACTGGTGCAATCTTGAAGACATAATTTGCCCTACAAGAAACAAGAATTTGACGATATATACCTTACGGATAACACAGAAGTCTCTAGCTTAGGATTTGGGAGAAGGCCAGATAGAAGAACTACCATCTCGAATGACCAATACTCCAAGCTGTAAACAAATAGAGTACTAAATGTTAAGTCCTTAAAATTTGACACAATTAACTATCACATCAGCATTTTACATGCTTCCTCTATTCATATGCAGGAATCTAACAGAACAGACTTATACCATATCATGATTGCTGAAGGAACTCCAAGCTTAACAAAGCTGAGCACATCATGAAGTGCCTCCCTTGAAAATCCAGTCCAAGTTTTTACACAAGTAGGAGAAAACTTCACGTACATTACTAACAAGCACACATTAATCCAATACGAGATGGTAATTGCCAATGCAGCCCCTTTGCTTCCAAGTCCGGATTTGAAGACAAGACCCCAGCAGACAAGAACATGTACCAGGGCTGTGACACCAGAGGTCACAAGCATAGGGAAGACATTATTTTGAGTTTGTAAGAATCTGTTGAGGCACTGAAGCAGGGCATATGCAAAAAGGCTGGGAATCATCCACCGATTAAATGTCCCCGCTCCGGCTGATATCTCTGGATCTTGGCCCACAGCAACAAGAATGGTGGCAGTATAATACCAAATCATTGCAAGTGGAATGCTTAGAGCTAAGAGGGTTAACATTGCTCTCTGCATGTGAACTCCCAACATATGGTATTGTTTTGCACCGTAGGCTTGCCCGCAGAATGTCTCCAGTGCACTTCCCATTCCTAGCTATATATGGTTTAAGATCAGTATGGACTGTATTTACGAAGAAATTGTGTGCTATAAAAGCATGCTTGACATCAAGGAACATGTAAATTGAAGAGGGTAATATGGAAAGGGAAAATTGTAATCTCTCCATTCCACAATATTGAACCAAATTTTTGTCATCCAAATAACAGACACATGTACAAGAACATTTTTCTTGTCATCCTAATAAAGTATTTGCAATGAACCAGCAACCAGAACCACACACTCAATAAATAAATCATAACAAATATACCTTACCAAAACACTGAAACCGGTCACTGAAGCGAATGAGGATGCCATGGAAGCGCTAGAAAGAGCAAGTTCCCCGAGATGACCAACAAACATGATCGATATAACTTGCAGGCAATACTGCAACATACTCACAGCTATAAGAGGTCCAGCTAGCCATAGTTGGTTCTTTGCTTCAGCTATGAAATCTCTTCCACAACATCCCTGTTGTTGAGATGCATATTCATCTCCTTCATCGCTTCTTTCCTGGTTGTGAATCAGGGGAAACTCGAGAGATGATGACTCTTCTCCTCTTTCCATTGGTTAGCAGCTCGTTGGCCTGTTTGCTTTAGTCAAATAGCCAGACTTAAGACAAAAAAAAAAACACATTTTCACTACCCAACAACAGATAACACCTTGTACCTGATAACAACACTCAGGTGGCTTTACTAGTTTAAAATTTCTTGTTTTGTAGATTTTTGGATTGTTAAATTTGATTCATGACAAATTGACACTGTTTGAACTTCGAATATAGTACTAACAATCCCATGCATCAGCTATTCAGCTTTTTTATGGGTACTTGAAGTTGAAATTGTGACGAGAGGACAAAATTGGGCCATAAATTAAAGGAAATAATTGATGTAGGTGGTGCCCACCAACAAGCATCCTCCTCTCTCTGCTGGTCCAATGACTCTAAAGATTTAAGACATAGCCCAATGAAAGTGAGATGGGTCTGGTTCTCTTTCGAGATTGTCCATCGAAAGGAAAATGATGTCTGCTTGTCGCCATGTCAGGCTTGGGTCAATTACAAGGACAGGCTTCAACTTAAGATGATCCGTCTCCAATTTTATGTCATCCACAACAAATGCTAGTGGACAATATATAAGCTCTGGTGCAAGTAAGGCTGGTTCCAATCAAATTTTGCTTTATTAAGAAAAGATTAACTTGGTGGTTCTTAGATGTCACCTATCAAGAAGAATTTAACTAGTGGAATTGGGATTCTCAACCTAATAAATCACTGCCATTCTTGGAAATAGACGATTATTACCACACATCTATTTTATTTATACACTAGTACTGCTTAAGTGCTAGTGCTTATCTTCTTACCTCCAAATTCCAATATCGACCAAAGAAAGAAGTCCCTACGTCTAGTGATGAGATTTGGATGTCCCGATACGTTTTATTCCGGTTACGCAAAGCCGCATCTCAAAATGGGAATGCAAGACAGAAACTAACCTCTTGGAATTAACTGGTAATCCTGTATGCATTAGCCTAGGGCAATCCTAATTTGGAGGAATATCAGTACCAAACCACTGCATTAGCCAAGAAAAATTGTTTTAGAAGTATTAAAATCTATCAATTTCCTAAAATTCCACAAAATGCATGCGTCATTAATACCAGTCGCGGTGGCCCAAGACTAGTAAAAGGTCTAGGTCTCGTTTGTTTCTTTCCCTGGACGATAAACAAATGCCCCCAAGTGACAAAATCATGTACGTCTCTTCCTTCCTCTGTATATATTTCTATTCTCACGAAACAAGAACACAGAAATAACAGAGCAAAATAGTTGAAAAAGAGACAAGAAAAAAAGAAGAAGAGCAAAACAGGGTTGCATCAAGAATTGCTCTGCTTCCATAGAATCACAGAATCAAACATGGAAGAGGGTTTGTTGCAAAAAGAAGTCTTGCAACCAAATTGGAGGCAGAAGAACATAGGAGTGACATGGGTGGTGTTCGTTGAAGAAGTGAAAAGATTGGGTTACATAGCTGGGCCTATGATGGCTGTGACTTTATCACAGTATCTGGTGCAAGTCATATCCATGATGATGGTGGGTCATCTGGGTGAGCTTGCTCTCTCCAGCACTGCCATTGCCGTCTCTCTCTCCAGTGTCACCGGTTTTAGTTTCCTTGTAAGTCTTCCTTTTTCTTTTTACTATCTTTTACTTTTTGTTCTCTTCTTCTTGTTGTTTTGTTTGTCTGTGTTTTGCGTTTCCTTTTTTTTTAATCTTTTTGACTTTCTGTTTGCCTTTTTGTCTATTTGCTTACATTTGATAACAATTACTGAACAGAACCTGAGACATGGAAGAGAAATGTCAAAGGCACCGGTTTGGAATAATAGATGCTGTAAAACCACAACATTGGTGCCTTGGCAATTCTGCAGCCAACCAAGAACGAAGATGTCTTATATATGTTTTCTTTATTATTTGCTGATGAAACTGTTAACTTTATATTAAGCTTATCTTTACAGTTCATTTCTGGAAGTTTATACTTACTAGTTCCCAGGTTAACTCTAGATAGATGAATCAATATAAATTCGAAAGATGATGTAGCACTTGGAAGAGTTGAAGTAGCTATAGCATCTCTTTTTTTATGCTAATCGAGAGAATAGCCTCTCTAAATTTCAGTTTTCCAAGTTAATCCTCGCTGCCATAGAAAAGCATTGAAATAAGCAGTTATGCTTTCTTGTGGGGAAACATTGAGGCACGCATATTATCAAATTCAATCTGCAAACAATGTTGATGCAGAAAACAAAAAAGTTTTGTAATTTGTGATAAAGAGAAGAAATAACACATGAGTTGGCGTTTCTAATTGCCAGTTCGTTGAATAAGCTTGGACTAATGCTTTATATTGACTATTTCATTGTGTCAATCTACAGATGGGAATGGCGAGCGCACTGGAAACTTTATGTGGGCAAGCTTATGGAGCACAGCAATATCAGAGAGTTGGAACACAAACTTATACTGCGATATTCTGTCTATTCTTAGTTTGTATCCCTTTGTCTTTCATATGGACCTACATGGGAAATATACTTGTTTTCGTTGGTCAAGATCCCATGATTTCCCATGAAGCAGGTAAATTCATAATGTGGCTTGTTCCTGCACTCTTTGCTTATGCAGCTCTTCAGCCCCTTGTTCGATACTTTCAGTCACAAAGTTTGATCATGCCTATGCTCTGGAGTTCTTGTGCCAGTCTTTGCCTCCACATACCTCTCTGTTGGGTGTTAGTATTCAAGTCAGGACTGTATAACATTGGAGCTGCTCTGGCACTGTGTATTTCCTACTGGTTAAATGTGGTTTTTCTTGTACTATATATGATGTACTCTCCTTCATGTGCAAAGACTCGTGCCACTATTTCTGTGGAGCTATTCCATGGGATTAAAGAGTTCTTCCGCTTTGCTATCCCATCTGCAGTAATGATATGGTAATTTCCTCCCCTTTAGTAGCAAAAAGCGTGCAGTGTTGTATCTGAGTTCATAAACTTTGAGAGATTAATCACTTTGTATGACTGTGTGTAGCCTTGAATGGTGGTCATTTGAGCTGCTCATCCTGCTTTCAGGCCTCTTACCAAATCCACAGCTTGAAACTTCAGTGCTGTCTGTATGGTATGTTTTCTGCTACAATTGCTACTCTCAAAGTGCATAGGATTGTCAGAAGAAGTGTGTTTAAGGGAACCATATTTGCTCATGAAATAAAATGACATGCTTTGCTGTTTAATTTTCGGCAGCCTCACGACCATTGCAACCCTTTATGCGATACCATTTGGACTCGGCGCTGCAGGAAGGTCTGACTCCAAATTTCTGTGTACAATATGTATCATATCCCTTTACTGCTTGAATACCGTGAGGCCTGATTTTTCCATGTCTTGATCATTATTTTTGTACAGCACTAGAGTCTCAAATGAATTAGGAGCTGGGAATCCGCAAGCAGCTCGTGTAGCCGTCTATGCTGTAATGTTTCTCGCCGTAACCGAGACAACAATTGTTACTGCAACCCTCTTCGCCAGCCGTCATGTTTTTGGTTACCTGTTCAGCAACGAAAAGGAAGTTGTAGATTATGTGACCAACATGGCTCCCCTAGTTTGTTTGTCGGTCATCATGGACAGTTTACAAGGGGTTCTTTCAGGTTAGACCTTTTTCCTGTCTATTGTTATGTCTTGTACCACAGCTAAAAGTTTGTTCTGTTCTTAACAACACTACAATTCCCTTGTTTCAGGGGTTGCAAGAGGGTGCGGATGGCAGCATATCGGAGTTTATATCAATCTTGCAGCCTTTTATCTTTGTGGGATTCCTGTTGCTGCCATGTTGGGTTTCTGGTTACAGTTAAGAGGGTTGGGGCTTTGGGTTGGAATTCAAGCTGGTGCCTTCGTCCAGACCGTTCTACTCTCGATAGTTACAGGTTGCACAAACTGGGAAAAACAGGTGTGTTCTTTCATCCTGTGCACTTCAATCTCTTCTTCACTTCACACTCGGAAAGCACAGAATTAATTCCTGATGTAAACTACTTTGATATGTTGCAATAACTTCCACTCACATGTTGTCTATTATTGTGGATTAATCTTTAACGTACAGAGTTTTTCTTACATTGCAGGCTATAATGGCGAGGGAGAGGATATTCGATGGAAGATCAACTGATTTTAACGGATTAACGTGAGCTAACAAATATGGCAGAGACACTTATAAGCTACAATGCTTGAACCCAGCGGAGAAACCTTAGTAGCTATAGCTTCCTGTTCATTAATGTGAGCAAACAAATATGAAAACAACCTCAAACGACAAAAAACATGATGGCGGATCTAAAAAATGAGAGTGCAAAGCAGAAATTCCAATGTTGACCAAAGAAATGCTAATAGTGATGAGATTCGAATGTCCTGAGATGTACATCTTCATTTCGCTTATGGGTATAAGTATCACCAACAAATTTTGTACACAAAGCCGGATCTCAAAATGAGAATGCAAAGCAGAAATTAACCTCTCTTTTTATCGCAAGATTACTCCTTTTTTTTTTCCCCCCCGACAAAAAAAAAGAAGTAAAATCGCTACTTAATTGCCCCAGGACAACCATAATTTGCACATGTAGTAGCAGGTTCATTTAATGCCTTCACGTTTTGAGGCAAAAAAGGGTTCATTTAATGCCTCGTGATGTAGACAATGTTCAAGGATATCGGCAGAAGTCAAGGCTGATAACTATCAACCCGTTACCCATGCGGCCATGTCAATAGAAATTTTGTTTTTTATTACTAGCAAAAGGTGGGTATGGCCTTTCCCTGGCGAGATCATTTACGTCTCTATCTCGCCCTCTCTCGCCCCCAGTATTTATTTCCATTTTAGAGGAACGACGGCACATAAATAACAGGGGCAAAAACAGAGCAAAAAGAAGAGAAAACAGAAGAAGAAGAAAAGAGCAAAACAGGGTTGCATCAAGAATTGCTCTGCTTCCTTAGAATCGCAGAAGTGAACATGGAAGAGGGTTTGTTACAAAAGGAAGTCTTGCAACCAAATGGGCCGCAGAAGAACACAGCAGTGACATGGGTGGTGTTCGTTGAAGAAGTGAAAAGATTGGGTTACATAGCGGGGCCTATGGTGGCTGTGACTCTATCACAGTATCTGGTGCAAGTTGTGTCCATGATGATGGTGGGTCATCTTGGAGAGCTTGCTCTCTCCAGCGCTGCCATCGCCGTCTCTCTCTCAAGTGTCACCGGTTTTAGCGTCCTTGTAAGTCTTCCTTTTCTTTTACTTTTTATTCTCTTCTTGCTATTCTACTTTTGTTTGTCTGTCTTCTGCGTTTCCATTTTTTTTGGGGGTTAGTCTTCCTGACTTTCTGTTGTTTCCAAATTATGTCCATTTCTTTTCTCTGAGAAAATAACTTGGTATGTCATGTCTAATAGTGATAAGCATTAACCTCATTTCTTCGGCTTATCAGTTGTGATTAATGTTTTATGATGTTAATACTACATTTTTATTTTCGATATCAATCTTGTGCGATGAGGGATAAGCCACAGAAGTGATAAAACACTGTACGGATAACATAAGAATGCAAATCTATCATGGATTTCACTCAATCTTTTTCTCCTGATTAGCGCTGTTTGGTGTTTCAATATTATTATATACTTTGTGGAAATTAAACTTCTGACGGTGTGTGGATTCACGTTTCAAGCTTAGAGAGGAGAAGTGTTGGGTAGAAATACTACTACAACTACCACATCACATAATTAATGAAAGGATTTGGGATTGTAACGTTTGTTCTAGAGATGTGAACATTGGTCTGCTTTGGTTTTAAAGACCATTGGTTTTAGAGTTTTCTCTGTAGGACCTACAACGTTGTAGCTTCCTTGTTCTTTCCCTGAAAACAGCCTGCTGCTGAGCTCTTGGAAACAATAAAAAAGAAATGTCAATTAATTAATCAAATCACTATATTGTCGGGTCAAACTAGAAAGAAACAATATCTACTTAGAAATCTATTTTTTAAGCAAATATGAGAGTATGGTGTGAGCTTGCTAAAATATATCCTATTATTTTTAGCTTTTTCCAGTTGTAACTTTACAGATGAGAGTATACTATTGGAGTTAGTATCCAATTTGATTATCTCTTCCAGTTGGAACTATTGGGAAAAGTCTTGAAGTGATAACAATCACTGAACATAACCTAAGACCTAAGAAACCAGGCACTGGTTTGGAGTAGCAGATGATGTGGCCGTGGTAAAACAGCAGTACCACCCTGAGAATTATGCAACCAAGAAAAAAAATCTCTTCTGTGTACTTTTTTCATAACTTGCGGGTGAAACTGTTAGTTTTTACTTTTTCAGTTGTTAAAGTTGGAAACTTGGAAAGGTGATGCGGCACTTGAAAGACTTGCAGTCCATTTCCAAGTAATACTTGCCGCTGCCGTACAGAGGCATTCAAATAAGCAGTAAGGCTTTATTGTCAGCAAACAATGAGACTTGCATAATATTAGTAACTTCAAGTCCGTTAACAATGTTGATGCCAAAAAAAAAAGGTGTTGTTGGGGGTTTGTTTGTGGGGTAGCTTTAGTGAATTGTGGTAAGAGAAGAAAGAACAGATGGTTTGGCCTTTCTAGTTGCCAATTTATGAAACAAGCTCGGATTGATGCCTTATAATGGACTATATCATGACTTGAATGCTACAGATTGGAATGGCAAGCGCACTGGAAACATTATCTGGGCAAGCTTATGGAGCGCAGCAATATCAGAGAGTTGGGACACAAACTTATACTGCGATATTCTGTCTATTCTTAGTTTGTATCCCTTTGTCTTTCATATGGATCTACATGGAAAAGATACTTGTTTTCGTTGGTCAAGATCCCGTGATTTCACACGAAGCAGGTAAATTCATAATATGGCTTGTCCCTGCACTCTTTGCTTATGCAACTCTTCAGCCCCTTGTTCGATACTTTCAGTCGCAAAGTTTGATCATGCCTATGCTCTTGAGTTCTTGTGCCAGTCTTTGTCTACACATACCTCTCTGCTGGGTGTTAATATTCAAGACAGGACTGCATAACCTTGGAGCTGCTCTGTCACAGTGTATTTCCTCCTGGTTAAATGTGATTTTTCTTGTACTATATATGATGTACTCTTCTTCATGTGCGAAGACTCGTGCCCCCATTTCTGTGGAGTTATTCCATGGAATCAGAGAGTTCTTCCGCTTTGCTATACCATCTGCAGTAATGATATGGTAATTTCCCCCTCTTTAGTAGCAAGAAGCGTGTAGTGATTATCTGAGACCATAAACTTTGACATATTTTAATCACTTTGTATGACTGTATGTAGCCTCGAGTGGTGGTCATTTGAGCTGCTCATCTTGCTTTCAGGACTCTTACCCAATCCGGAGCTTGAAACTTCAGTCCTGTCTGTATGGTGAGTTTTCTGCTTGCTTTGTTACTCGCAATGTGCCTTATATCAACTGAGGAAATGTGTGCTACGGAAACAACATTTGCTTAGGAAATAGAATGGCGAGCTCTAACTTTTGCTTTTCTGCAGCCTCACGACCATTTCAACCCTTTATGCAATACCATTTGGACTTGGTGCTGCAGGGAGGTCTGGCTCCTAAGACACCATTTCAACCCTTTATAAGATATACGAGTATGGTTAGTACTCGAGTAGGTTGAGGCTGATTTTTCCATGACTTGATCATTATTTTTGTGCAGCACTAGAGTCTCAAATGAATTAGGAGCTGGAAATCCGCAAGCAGCTCGTGTAGCCGTCTATGCCGTGATGTTTCTTGCCGTAAGCGAGACAACAGTTGTCAGCACGACCCTCTTCGCCAGTCGTCGTGTTTTTGGTTACCTGTTCAGTAATGAAAAGGAAGTTGTGGATTATGTGACCACCATGGCTCCCCTGGTTTGTTTGTCGGTCATACTGGACAGCTTACAAGGGGTTCTTTCAGGTTAAACCGATTCTCTACCCATTTTTTATCTTTGTATAAAGGTTTGTGCTGTTCTTAACAACATTACAATTCTCATGGTTCAGGAATCGCAAGAGGGTGCGGGTGGCAGCATATAGGAGCTTATGTCAATCTTGGGGCCTTTTATCTTTGTGGGATTCCTGTTGCTGCCATATTAGGTTTCTGGTTACAGTTAAGAGGGTTGGGGCTCTGGATTGGAATTCAAGCTGGTGCCTTCACCCAGACCGTTCTACTCTCAGTAGTTACAAGTTGCACAAACTGGGAAAAACAGGTGTGTTCTTTCATCCTGTGCACTTCAATCTCTTCTTCATTTCACACGCACAAAACACAGAATTAATTCCTGATGTGAACTGCTTTGATATGTTGCAACAACTACCGGTCACATGTTGTGGGTATATAGTGTACGCATTTCTTGTGGAGCTTGTTTCTAGTGGATCAGTCTTAAACGTACAGGGTTTTTTCTCATTGCAGGCCACAAAGGCGAGGGAGAGGATATTCGATGGATGGTCTACTGATTTTAACGGATTAATGTGAGCTAACAAATATGGCAGAGACACACAAAATGCTTGAATCCAGTGGACCTGTCAGTAGCAATAGCGGGTTGTTTCCATCCTTTTTGGCAATGACAAGAACTAAAAGAAGTTAACCTCACTAGTCTCTATAGAATGCTGCCTTTCCATGTCTCTATAAGGTGTTGACTAAATTGACCTACATGCCATCACTCGTACACTAGCCTAAGTGGAACTAGCCCGCAACCACAAACCGGTATACCTTAAACTAAAGTCACAATGCTGCAAGATAATTCTGCTGTCAACTCCAGTTGGTTTTCTAATTACCCTTTTACTTTTTTAAGGGGATGAAGCTGTTCACGGGTTGAAGATGATAGTTTGAAATCAAGCTAGATGCCTTGATCTAAAGAAAATTAATGTAATTGCATCATTCTTGTTGGTGGGATTGCGGATATCAAGAAATACGAGAGGAACCATTAAATTCTAAATGTGCACTAACTAATATAAGGAAAAAATTTTTGTCGTTAATCCATGCATTTGGCCGTAAAGAAATTTCTTTAGTGATATGACCACTTCTGTAAGTTGAAACAATATATCCCCATTCTAACAGGCATGTAGCTGTTTTTCTTTGTTTTTGGGGTTGAAATTGACATAATAATAGCTTAAAGGATCTACGTCAGAAAGATAACATTATTTTCGACAAAAAAGAAAGATAACATTATAATGGGCTGGCTCCACGTAAAAATGCTCTTTGATCGTGATGGTCAATAATTACTATAAGTCCGGATCTGAATCTTTGCTTCATTTAATTTAGGATGAAGACGAAATTGTTACATCAAAAACTTGAACAACTTGTCACGGATCATACAAAGAATATGTTGTACTAGTAAATAATCACTAGATGACTGACAATGTCAGGACAAGATCCCATGTAGCTAATTACTGGTAAATTCGGCTTCTTCTTTTTTTACGAAAACATAAGGTTATACATTGATAATGAACTGACAAAGGTACGATCCCAACAAAATTCCAACTTAAAATACAGACCAACTATGCTGGCAAATTCCAACAAAATTCCAACTAACGTTTTTTTAAATTTCCTGAACAAGGAAAATAATATCAGAGAATTGCTATAAAGTTGGACCCATGCATTAGTACACTTCCATATCTTCCTCTCTGCTAGATTTGGTACACACATTTCACTCCAGGAAAGATTCTGAAAGCTAAGAAGCCATGGAAGGCATAGAGAAGAACTTAGAACAGAGTTTACTTCCAAATCAGAGTGAAGTGAAAAGGGATGAAGGTCCAGTGACCTGGGATGTGTTACTCGAAGAGGTGAAAAGACTAGCTTATGTAGCAGGACCCATGGTGGCTACGATCATATCCTTGTATTTGTTGCAAGTTATATCCATGATGATGGTGGGTCATCTTGGGGAGCTTGCTCTTTCAAGCACAGCCATAGCCATTTCTCTGGCTAACGTAACTGGATTCAGTCTCCTTGTAAGTCTATTTCTCACTTATATCTTTAGTCCACTTTTTCAGTAATTAAGCATATCAGCTAAGCTAACTACATGTCTACCATATATATACAACTTAGGTACCTAGATATATTTCAGTTCCCTATTCTTGATAATTAAGCCTCATATAATTGATTAATGGATTGATGAATTTATGAAGATAGTTAATTACCTTCTCTTCAACGTACTACTAACGATGCACATGTATAACGAATCCAATTAAACAGAACGGAATGGCAGCTGCACTTGAAACTCTTTGCGGGCAAGCTTTTGGAGCCGGAGAGTATAGGAAGCTTGGGAATCAAACTTATGGTGCAATCTTCTCCCTGATATTAGTTTGTCTTGGGCTTTCTATAATATGGTTAAACATGGGAAAACTTCTCATATTGATTGGCCAAGACCCCATTATAGCACATGAAGCAGGCAAATTCACAACCTGCCTCATTCCGGCCCTTGTGGCTTATGCAACTTACCAGCCGCTTCTGCGATTTTATCAGACCCAGAGCGTAATCATACCCATGCTTATGTGCTCCTGCGTCACTCTTACTTTACATATACCTCTGTCCTGGTTCTTGGTCTACAAGTCTGGCCTTAACAACCTTGGTGGAGCATTAGCAATCGGCATCTCCAATTGGTTGAATGTAATTTTCCTTGGACTGCACATGAACTACTCTTCTGTGTTTGCAAAAACCAGGGTTCCAGTTTCCATGGAGCTGTTCCAAGAAATTGGGGAGTTCTTCCGTTATGCCATCCCTTCATCACTTATGATTTGGTAAAATTTAAGTCCTTTCTAATGATTTTACTTTTTGGTCTTTCTCATAAAGAGCTGAATGCTGACATATTCTAATTAACTTTGGCAATGAACTGAATTTGAACTGCTAAAAATTGCAGCCTACAATGGTGGTCGTACGAGATTGTAATATTATTGTCAGGGCTTTTGCCAAACCCACAACTAGAGACCTCAGTCCTATCTGTCTGGTAAGCTCTTCATTTGTTGCTGTCCACCAAAATTCACTAGCATTACTTATCTTATGTTTATTTTGATCTAACCTGCCGTCTAATAATGTAATTAACAGTCTGACAACGATCTCAACACTCTATTCAATACCATATGGACTAAGCGCAGCAGTAAGGTTTGCGCTAATTCCCATCTGCATTAAGTAATACTATAGTTAGACTATTGGGTGCTCAAACTTTATTTCTATCCTGACGAGAAATAACTGCTCGTATATTTCTTTTGTTTATTTATTTGATACAATGAGGCATGAGGGTAATTGATAGTTATTGTTCTTGGTTGTTCATATTATGTAGCACAAGGGTCTCAAATGAATTAGGAGCCGGGAACCCACAAGCAGCCAGAGTGGCTGTCTATTCCGTGATGATTCTTGCAGTGACAGAGTTATTAGCGGTGAGTGGAGCTCTCTTTGCGAGCCGGCATGTCTTTGGTTACATCTTCAGTGGCGACAAGGAAGTCGTGGACTATGTCTCCACCGTTGCTCCTCTGGTTTGTTTGTCTGTGATAGTTGATGGTTCACAAGGAGTTCTCTCAGGTTTGCATTTCATCTCCAATGTCTTACTTACAATAGGAAAACATATTGTTCTTTTGAGAGCTAAAATTTCTACAGTATTGACAAAGCTAGTATAGTGTTAATCCCAGTTATTTTGTTGTGTAATTAAGGTGTTGCAAGGGGGTGCGGATGGCAAAAACTTGGGGCTTATGTGAATCTTGCATCATTGTATCTGGGTGGAGTTCCTGCTGCAGCTATACTAGGCTTTTGGTTGCAGCTTAGAGCAAAAGGACTTTGGTTTGGCTTACAACTGGGTGCCATTTTGCAGACAATTTTGCTCCTTGTGGTGACATGTTGTACCAATTGGGAAAAACAGGTTAGACCCTTTCTTCTTGTTCCAATCTGCTTGTCTATGGAAAAGCTAAAGATTGTGTTTGTCAAAGTCTAAACTTGCAATTAGAATGATTTACATGCGGGTCATTTGATCATTTGTCACCTACTTTGATTATCATATTAATTATCTGATTTTTTTTTGGTCCTCTTTGATTTCGCAGGCAATCAATGCAAGAGAAAGAATCTTTGAGGGAAGAAGATCTCGGACAAAACACGTATTAGTATGACCGCGAGGAAATCGGAAAGAAATATTTAAGGAATTAATTCTAATTTTGCTAGCTGCTTGTAGTACGGACAGACAATTGAATTTGTTTTGCCTGAAAGAAATGTTAGCAAGATAATTATTTCTTTTTTGACAAATTTGTCAAGATAATTATGTTGTCTACTCCAGTTGGGTTTTTAATAACCCTTTCAAGGGGATGAAAAGCTTCACGGATTGAGGATGATACAGAATTAATTAAGCTAGATGCCTAGATCTAAAAGAAGAAGTAATTGCATCATTCTTATAGACGTGCCGGCTCGCAGAATTCACCTGTGCAATAACTAATATAACGCCAAAAAAAATTGTTGCTAATGCATGCATTTAGCAGTAGTGAAATTTCTTTAGCGGTTTGACCACTTCTGTATGTTGGAATAATATCTCCCCACCAAGGTTATTAAACCCGGCCCGGCCATTGACCCGTTTCAGTGGCCGGGTCGAGGTTTTAGAAATCTAACCAAGGTCTAATCGGGTCTGACCGATATTAGGAATAATAATAAAAATATGCATATTTTTACATAAAGGTCTAATCAAAGGTCTGATCATAGTCTGATCAAGACAATTTTTTTGAAATTTTTGATTTTTAACCCGAAAAAAACCGAAAATGGGTCAACAAAACTGGAAAATCCGGCATGACCCAGCCGATCTTTTTGGAGGGTACAAACCGGAGGGGTAAAAAACCCGGATTTGTCTCCGGGTCGCGGTTAACCCAGTTCAACTGGCCGGGCCGGGTCGGGTTTGATAACCATGCTCCCCACTCTACATTAATTAATAATGGAGCATTAACGCTTTTGGTCTCGGGTTCGAGTCTCACTTTCCTCGACTAGTATAAAAAAAAATAATCGAGCATTAAGCTGTTTTTTTTTCCTCTTTTTGTTTGATATTGACATAATAATAGCTTTAAGCATCTAGATCAGCAAGCTAACATCATAACGGGATCGTTAATAATTAGTATAAGTCCGGATCTGAATCTTTGCTCCATTTAATTTAGGATGAAGACAAAATTCTTACATCAAACTTGAACAATCTTGTCACGGGTCATAGAAATAATAGGTTATACTTTATGACTGACAATGTCAGGCCAAGTAGCTAATTTTTCTGGTAAATCAGTTTTTTTTTTTTCAATTCGATCGAAAACATAAGACTATATATCGATAATAAGCTGATAAAGGTATAATCCCAACAAAATTCCAACTTAAAATACAGACCAAATATTGGCAAATCCAACTAAAGTTACTAAACCAGCCATCCAAGCTACTTTTATAATCCAATGAATATGCTTTGCCAATATTTGCACTGGACGTGCATATGTGCGCCAAAAGATACAAGGCGTAACTTTGGAATATAGCTCTAAGTATCACACACACTACAGGCAATACTTTATTTGCCCATAGTACCTACTGGTGTAGTGATTATTTCTACATACTAGTGTATTAATATAAGAGCATCCACTAGTGCTCCCAGATATTAAAATATGTGGTGTTTATCGTATTTTGTTGGAGGGTCTCACCTCTAAAGAATGTCGGAATGAAAAAATGACAATCACAGTACTAATTTCTTTTTTTTTTTAACCAAAAAAAATAATATAAGAGAATTGCCATAAAGTTGGACACATATTGATGCGCTTCCATCTTTGTTTCTCTCGGCTGGGTTTGGTACATTTCACTCCAGCAAAAGAGATTCTGAGGGCTAAGGTTATACCTAAGAAGTCATGGAAGGCTCTGAAAAGAACTTGGAACAGAGTTTACTTCCAAATTGGAGTGAAGTGAGAACAGAAGGTCCAGTGACATGGGATGTGTTATTTCAAGAGGTGAAAAGACTAGCTTATGTAGCAGGACCCATGGTGGCTACGTTTATAACCCTGTTATTGTTGCAATTTATATCCCTGACGATGGTGGGTCACCTTGGGCAGCTTGCTCTTTCAAGCACAGCCATAGCCATATCTCTGGCTAACATAACTGGATTCAGTCTCCTTGTAAGTTTTTTTTCCTCTCTGCATTAGTAACATTATATGCCTGGGCTATATATTGCAGTTCTTAGTTCTTCATAAACACCATAATCTTGTAATGCTTTTGAAATTGTGGTTAGATCCGAAAGATTATGGGTTGCAAAGCAGCTTGTTATTTGTCAGTGCAAACAAATATATAATTCACATATTTTAAAAGAGACTGGCTGATTAATTATCTTATCAAGTGGGATTAATACGTTTCCTACAAGTTCAAAAAACGCGGTTATATTGTTTTTGGTCGAAATATATAAAAGTTGCTTGCTAGTTTAATCAATGATATTGAAGAATTTTGAGATACCTTTCCTTCATGTACTAACCATGCACTTGTATAACGAATTCAAAACAGAATGGAATGGCCAGTGCACTGGAAACTCTCTGTGGGCAAGCTTTTGGTGCCAGACAGTATAGGAAGCTTGGGAATCAAACTTATGGTGCAATCTTCTCCCTGACATTAGTTTGTCTTGGACTTTCTGTGATATGGATAAACATTGGAAAACTTCTGATATTAATTGGCCAAGATCCCATTATAGCACATGAAGCAGGCAAATTTACAACCTGCCTCATTCCTTCCCTTGTGGCTTATGCAACTTTCCAGCCGCTTCTGCGATTTTATCAGACCCAGAGCGTAATCATACCTATGCTTTTGTGCTCCTGCGTCACTCTTACTTTACATATACCCCTGTCCTGGTTCTTGGTCTACAAGTCTGGCCTTAACCACCTTGGTGGAGCATTGGCAATTGGCATCTCCAATTGGTTGAATGTAATTTTCCTTGGATTGCATATGAGATTCTCTTCTGTGTTTGAAAAAACCAGGGTTCCAGTTTCCATGGAGCTGTTCCAAGAAATCGGGGAGTTCTTCCGTTATGCCATCCCTTCATCAATTATGATTTGGTAAGATTTAGTACCTTCTTCCTAATGATTCTTTTTTTTTTTTATCATAAATAGCTGAAATTTGTCCAATTAACTTTGGCAATGAGCTGAAATTGATTTGCCTTGCAGCCTTCAACGGTGGTCGTACCAGATTGTAATATTATTGTCAGGGCTTTTACCAAACCCACAACTAGAGACCTCAGTCCTATCTGTCTGGTAAGCTCTTTGTTGCCGTTCATGAAATTGAGAACAGGTATTGCATTAATAATCTTAACTTTATTTTGATCTAACCTGTCGTCAAATTATGTAATTAACAGTCTTACAACGATCTCAATACTATATTCAATACCATATGGACTAAGTGCGGCAATAAGGTCTGGTCCAATTCCCATATGCATTGTGATTAGAAAAATCTAATTTCAAACTTTCTATAACTGCTCGTATCCTTAATTAAATGATTGTTCATATATATTATATAGCACGAGGGTGTCAAATGAATTAGGAGCCGGGAACCCACAAGCAGCCAGAGTGGCTGTCTACTCCGTGATGATTCTTGCAGTGACAGAGTTATTAGCCGTGAGCGGAGCTCTCTTTGCGAGCCGGCACGTCTTTGGTTACATTTTCAGTGGCGACAAGGAAGTAGTGGACTATGTCTCCACCATTGCTCCTCTAATTTGTTTGTCTGTGGTAGTTGATGGTTCACAAGGAGTCCTCTCAGGTTGCATTTCATCTCCAAAATGCCTTACTAATAGGAAAACATATTTTTTTTAATAATAATCGATGAAGGTGGTAATTTGAGGCCTCACTCCCTTTACGCTCTTGACGCCAATGAGTTACACAACATATTCTTCTTTTAAGAGCTAAAACTCTACAGTTTTAGCAAAGCTAGTTATATCCTGTAATCCCAGTTATTTTGTTATGTAATTAAGGTGTTGTAAGGGGTTGCGGATGGCAAAAGCTCGGGGCTTATGTAAATCTTGCATCATTGTATCTGGGTGGAGTTCCTGCTGCAGCTATACTAGGCTTTTGGTTGCAGCATAGAGCAAAAGGACTTTGGTTTGGCCTACAACTTGGAGCTATTTTGCAGACAATTTTGCTCCTCGTGGTAATATGCTGTACGAATTGGGAACATCAGGTTAGGCTTTTTCTTGATTAATTTATGTTCCAATGGCTCTGCTTGTCTATAAAAAGCTAAAGATTGTGTTTGCCAAAAAGTCTAAAAATGCAATTAAAATGATTTACAGTCGGTCATTTGATCATTTCTCGCCTACTTTGATTATCATATTACTTATCTCTTTTTTTTTTTTTGGTTCTCTTGATTTTGCAGGCAATCAAGGCAAGGGAAAGAATCTTTGAGGGGAGAAGATCTCAGACAAAACATGTATTAGTATGACCACCCGTCGTGGGAAAGAAATGTTTAAGGAGTTTAATTTTGATAGCTACTTGTAGTAGAAACAATTGAATTTGTTTTGTTTGGAAGAAATGTTGGTAAGACAATTATTTTTCTGGACAAATTTTAGCAAGATTTGTCTAGATAATTATGTTGTCTACTTCACACTCCAGTTGGGTTTTTAATAGCCCTTTTAAGGGGATAAAATGGTTCCGGGGTTGGATAGGAGGTGAGTATTCGGGGAATTTGGATTCGAAATTTTGGTGGGGAATTTGGAATCCTCAAAATTTTTAAAACCCTAATTCTAAATTTCTAAATTTTAATTTAAATAATTGGGGATAATCTAAAATTTTCAAATTTATTATTAGCATCATATCTTGTTATCTACTTGTCCAGTCTAATTCTATAATCTTCTTTCCAACTAATATCAAATCTACGAAAGGATTTTTTTTTTCTTCTTTCACTTCCCCTCAAAGAAAAACCCTAGATCTGCATATGGGACTGCCCGCCGTCGACTCTTTTTCCGGCGGTAAGCCCCCTACCAATTAGCTTTTTCTCTTTTGGTTTTTAATTTTGTTGTTTTATTCTCACTTTTTGTGAGTTTTGTCTCACTTTTGGTGGGTGTGTTTTCTCCGTCGGGAGATTTTTTATCGTTTTTGGTGATTCAAATAAAACTATGGGAGCCAAAAGCCATGGAGGAAGATTCAACCCAAGAATAATTCTTTGACTACTGCAGAAATTCGCCAACAAAGAAATATTTCACCCCACAGGTATGCATCGTCTTCACCTGTTGGCTTGGTGGTTGTTGCACGGACGATACAGGTTATGACGCCTGTGAGAGCAGAATGTTGTTATAAATCCTCTTTTGAAAGAAATAGATCTCGCTGTGTGTTTCTTTATAGAAAGTTGGGAAAAATCTTAGGTTAAATTTTTCTCATACTTTTGTTATATTAGATCTTCAATTATGTATCCTGAAGAATGCTCCTTTATAAAAAAAAATCAAATATACTAAAAAATTATAGAATTTGGAAGTAGAATTTTGTGAAGTGTGGGCATTAACTTTATGCTTGTTTATTTATGGGAAGAACTATTCTTATTTTCTACATTATTTTGTGGCTCATAAGGTATAAGGACAAATTCAGAATTTAAAGATCTTAAAATTTTTATAATCTACATCTAATTTAAACCCAAATTATAATTTAGGATGATCCTTATTAGAATTCAGAATTTTAGGATGGTCCGAATCAGTGTTCACCCCTAATTGTAGATGATACAAAATTAAGTTAAGCTAGATGCCTAGATCTAAAAGTGTAATCATATATGTTTTTGACAAAAATAAAAATCTAAAAATGTAATTGCATCATTCTTATGGGTGATTGTGGATATCGAGAAATACGAAAGCAACCATTAAATTCTACCTGTGCACTAACTAATATAACGACAAAAATTTTGTCGCCTAATGCATGCATTTAGCCGTAATGAAATTTCTTAGTGATATGACCACTTCTGTATGTTGGAATAATATCTCCCCATTCTAGTAATTAATAATCGAGCATCAAGCTGTCTTTTTTCTCTTTTTGATTGATATTGACATAATAATAGCTTAAAGGATCTACGTCAGAAAGATAACATTATAGTGGACAGGCTCCACTCCACGTAAAAAGGCTCTCTGATCGTGATGGTTCGTAATTACTATAAGTCCAGATCTGAATCTTTGATTCATTTAATTTAGGATGAAGACGAAATTTTTTTGCATCACACTTGAACAACTTGTCACGATCACGCATCATAAAAAGAAATGTTATACTAGTAAATGATCACCAAGTGAGTGTACAATATTATATGTCAGGCCAAGATGCCATGTAGCTACCAGCTAATTACTGGCAAATCCTGCTAAACAAAACATCCTAGCTACTTTCATAATCCAATGAATATGTTTGCACAATACCTTGCACTGAAACTCGTGCATATGTGCGCCAAAAAGATACAAGCCAAGCCTTTGAAATAGTTAAGAAAATATCACACTACAGGCAAGACTTGACTTGCCCATAAGAGAATCCACTAGTGATCTCAGATATTAAAATATGTGGTAGTTAGAATGTCTGTCTTATTTTGTTAGAGGATTACTCTTATAAAGAATCTCAGAGAATGAAAAAAAGATAATCATGGACACTACTATATCTTACTTTTTTTTTTTCTGAACAAAAAAATAATAATATAAGAGAAAATTGCCATAAAGTTGGTGCACATTAATGCGCTTCCATCCCTGTCTCTCTGATCTCTCAGCTAGGTTTGGTACACCACATTTCACTCTCCAGGAAAGAGATACTGAGAGCTAAGGTTATAGCTAAGAAGCCATGGAAGGCTTAGAGAAGAACTTAGAGCAGA